>JANIJH010548189.1:0-15905 GCA_024520975.1 Erythroxylum areolatum
TTATAAATTGTGTGGGTGTTTGAAGATTTTGGCTAGTGTACATTTAGGGGAGATGCTGTCAAAATTTTCTTTATGGGAAGAAACTATGACTGAGTTTTTGACCCTCATAGAGTTAGAATTTGACCAAAAGGTCTTCTTGAAGATTTTATTTCAGGTTTTGATCTTTTCATTAATGTATAATATGTTATTTTTGGCTGTGGAAATTGGAAGCTATGAAATTTGGAAGTTTGGATGTCGTTTTAGGATGACACATGTTTGGCAGAAACTTTGACTGAAAAATTGACCTAGTTAGAGGTTGAAATTGCCTTTAAGTGCTGCATGAAAGTTGGAGATTTTGATTTGATCTTTATTTTGATATAAAGTATAGAATTTTTGGGCAATGGGATGAGAAGTTATAAATTTTAGAAATTTGTGTTACTGTTCAGGGTGATAGTAATTGGACAGTAACTTTGATTGAATTTTTGATCTATATAGAGGCTGAATTTGCTCTTTAAGTCTTCATGAAAGTTTTATATTATGTTTTGATCTTTCCATTGATGTAAAGTATGGAATTTTGGGAATATGGAATAGGAAGTTATGATTTTTAGAATTTTCTGTTACTATTTTGCATGATTTTTAGTGGACAGAACCTTTGATTGAAAATTTGACTCCCTTAGAGGCCAAAATGATTTTTCTGTCCTGCATGAAAGTTGTAGATTGCTTTTTGATCTTTTCATTGATATAAAGTATGACATGTTTGGACCTTAGAGTTGAAAGATAGAAATTTTAGAAATTGGGTTATTGTTATGGGATGATAAGTATGGGGCAGTGACTTTGATAGGGATTTTGACACCTTTAGAGATGGAATTAGTTTTCGAGTTCTCAATGGAAGTTGTAGTACTTCCTTTTAGCTTTCCATTGATACTAAATTTGTCAAGTTTGGAGCTTGGGATCAAAAGTTGTGATTTTTAGAAGTTTCGGATATATATGTTTATATATATTTATATATATATATGAAAAAAAAGTTTGAAAATTTTTCCCGCGCGAGCTCACGAGTGCAACCGCGCCACCCTCGCGACGCGGCGCGCTTGTGCGCGTCTCGTGGTCGCGACGGCCACGCATCGCCATCGCGAGCCAGTCGCCTCGCGAGGGCGACCAGCCCGATCCGGGATGGGCCGACCCGGCCCTAATGCGACCCTCTTCCAATTTTTTGCTTATATATTTTCCGTCCGACATCCGACTGAGTTGATTTTCAAAGCGTTGGTTTCCTAAGACAATGCTCTAAGACTTTCAATTTCTGAAAGAGATTTAATTGAGATTTGATTATTGAGATTTAATTGAAAGAGATTGATTTTAATCATTGTGAGTTAGATAATTTTTCTAAACATGGTTCAGTATTTTGCTAAATTCATGATGTGTAGAGATCCAATTGAACTGATTCTTGTTGCAACATAAACTTGAGACATGGGGCTACAAGTCATATGCAGGCATTGAATTTTAATTTAGCCTCTAAGACTTTCAATTTCTGAATTGAAGTTGAATTTAGTGTTCAGTGTTGGATTAGTAAGAGCTGAAAGTATTTTGGCTATAGCCTTTGCTCTAGTCATCCAAATGAGGTGATTCTTGATTTAGAGTAAACTAGAGAAATAAGGCTACAAATGCTCTGAAGGACTCGAGTTTCAATTTAGTCTTTAAGAATGTCAATGTTTGGATGGAAGTAAATAGCTGGAAAATGTTTTAGCATAATGATAAGTGCGAAATGTTTGGAGTATAACTTTTGCATTCGTGAACCAAATTAAACGATTTTAGTGGCGTTATGAAATTGAGACAATTAGAAACATTTCTTTAGAAGGAAGTTTTAGCAAATTCCTTCATTTAGATGTTTAGAAAAGTGTCCTAAATTAAGCATGAATTAAAATGAATTTTAGGGGCAAACTTGGAAGAACATATAAGGCCTTAAGTTAGAAGGCTTATATGGAGGGGCAAAATGGTCATTTAGCATTCATTAAATGAAAAAAATAAAGGAGCTGTCGTTTTTAAGAAGGAGAAGCCCGAAACTTTAAGAAAAGAACAAAAGAAAAGAAGAAAGAAGAGAGAAGAGGAAGGAGCTTCGGTGGAGAAAGAAAGGAGAAGAAGAAAGATAGCTAGGTTTCGATTTTTATGGGTCTTCAAGCAAGAATTTTATGTTGATCCAAGAAGGAAAAAGGTGGAGGAGCACAAGAGCTTCCTTTCAAGCCAAAAAAATCCGAAAATGGTGAAGATTAAGGTAAGAGAAATTTTTTGACTTGTTAATTTTTGAAAGAATTTTGGTTTATTTAGCTTAAGGAGTAAATGGGATTGTGACTTCCAAGCTCAATTTTGGTGATTGCTTAGTATAAATTATTCAATTTTGGATGGTTATGAATTAGGAATTTTTGTCTTGGATTAGGGAATTTAAGTGAGGGATGGAGAAATTGATGCTTTGGACAAGTTTCAAGCATGGAAATGAGGTGGGTACCATGTTTATATTTTGAATTACAAGTTAATTATATGTTTTTGAAAAATCAACAAGTGAAAAGATTTGCAAAAATTATTGTTTATGTTTTCGAAAAATCAAGAAAGTATCGAATTTTATTATTTCTGGATGTTTTTGAAAAATTGTTACAAAGGTTAAATTTATTGTTTAAAATTATTTGCTAAATTGATAAATTTCTGAAATTCATTATTTATGAATGACTTTGAGAAATTACTATTCATTATGTTTGAATTATTTAAGAAATTGCTACAATGGTTAAATTCAATGTTTTGAATGATTTGATAAAATTGATACAATTGTTACATTCATTATTTTGAATGATTTGCTAATTATAAAAATTGTTGCATTCTTTGACTTTGATGTTTGAGAATCCTTTGGTTTTGAATAACTGAAGAATTGTTATTTGAATTTGATTGTTATGTGAGATTTGAAATTGTGGAAATTTGTTAGATACTTGAATGATTGACATGTGGTTTTTGAATATGTGAATTTGTAAATGTCAATGTGTCTGATACGACATGATATAAAAATTAAGTTTTCGAAACATGCCTTCGGGCAATCCGATTTTCAAGTGTGAAATGTGTTATGTTGATTTGGTTAGGTCCCACAAGTTTGAGTCAAGTGCACTTGTCTTCTTTTTATAAGCTTTGCCCGCCTGCCCCGCTAGTGACATTGGAGCTCCGTAATAACTCGCATAAGTTCACGGCTACACCGGACCGCTATGCGGGAAGGTGTAGTACGTTCTGTTCACTACTTCACAGGACCACTATGCGGGAATGTGCAGTACGTTCTGTTTTGGACCGACCCAAACCATTATGATGTGTTTATGTCCTTTTGTTTTGTTCTAAATGTGATTTCATTGATATTTGTGATGCATTACATGATTTGAAATTATTCATGAATTTTTGAAAGAAATTGAGATTTACATGATTTGAAATGGTTCATGAAGATTAAAAAGTTGAGAATTTTAAGAAATAAGCAATTGAAAGTTCAAATGTGAAATTTTGTAAAATGACAAAAGTTTTAAAAAGATGATTTTTGCTTATATTTTTATAAACATGTTATCCACGAGCTTTAAGCTCACCCCCCTTTCATCCCCATCTCTAGGTTTCGAGCAGGAGATCGGATGAAAGAAGGTCAACACATTTGATTGATTTTTGCATATCTTGTATTTTCGAGTAATTTGGATTTTGGTATTGGTTTGTATATGGCCTGGAATGCCATTAAAGTTTGTAGTACATTTATTTTGGAATGTAAGTGACTTCTGGACTTGTGTATGGAATTGAGATATAAATTTGTGTATGGTTATGATATATGAATGGGATTGATTGAATTATGGGTTTGTATATGGAATAGAATAGTGAACTATGGTTTTGTATATAAATTATATATGGATTGTGTTTTGGATTCCGGACAAGAGGTCCGATAATTCTGATTATTGATTGAGAATTATTGAAGTGTTATAAGTTTAGAAATGTGTTTGTATGTGTTGGGATTCTGGACAGGAGGTCCGATGAATTTTATTGAATGAGTTGAAATATTGAAGTCTTACTTGTTTCTAGCTTGATTGTGGGTATATGGATATGTGTGAATGTTTTTATTGGCAAAGGAAAAAGGAATAATAAGATTTTGGGTAAATTGATGGTTATGATTTGAATATGAAGAATCAAGGAAATTGAGATTTTGATTGAGGATAACTTTCCAAATAGGAAATTAGATTGCTTAGTATGAGATTGAATAAAGATGAATAAAATGAAAGAAAAATATTTATATCAGTTTCGGATTGGTTTAGTCTTAAGGTTTTCAACGCACGTTTTTCTAAAGTGTGAGTTCACGGATGTCGGAAATTTGAACATTCAGTTGATTGAATCCGTTTGGTTTCTTTGAGTTAAGCTTTTGTTCCGTTGTTCATTTGTTTGCTTTTGTTTCTGAGCCATTCGATTCGCTTTCGATTCTTTCACCTTTGATCCGGTTTGATTTCTTTGACTTTCGCTTTTGATTCCACTTTTGATTTGTTTTCGTCCGTTTCCGTCGCTTTGTTTCCGTTATGTTTTTCCATTTTTTTCAGTTGGGGTCTGGTTTCCAAATCAGGTCCCAACAGTGAACACAACTTCCATTATCTAATTGTGCATTTCATGAATGGAATGCATGTACCATGATCACTCATATGTAAAGCACTTAGGTCTTCACATTCACATTCAAGTAACACTTCAATATCTCAACCCACATTCACATTCATTGGACCTTCTGTCCGGAATCCACATTTAAACACATTCAATTATCATTTAAAACACAAATTAAGCAAACGAGTAATTAAGTGAGACCGTCTAGGTTACTCACATTATGCTCCAGAAGCTAATGCCTAGAAGTTTCAGAAACGTCTGGGGGTTGATGTTCCAGTTGCTCCTCTATATCAAATAACATACACAATATCACAATTTGTGCAATTATAAGTGTTTAAAAATGCATATGTATGAAATGAAATATGTAAAATGTATGTTGATGATAATCCTAGTATTTTACCATCAATTTCATCACAAAATTATTGTCATATCAAAACTCATCTAAGTATAATGAATACTTAGGTTTATGCCTCACTAAAACCATTAATTCACAATTCATTCTCATTAAATCACTTCATATTTTTCCAAGATACCCTTTTCAGGTCTATTGTTCACATCTAATTAGAAGGTGAAACTGATGTAATTTGGTCAAAATTTCTTCAAGAAAAGTGTTCCTCTACATCTTATCTTTCTATTGATACCAAAATCACTCAATTTGGTTCAGAAATTTGGAAGATATGCCTCAAACATTATCGGGTTGTTCATGTCCAACATATAGAACCTATCTCGGGACAAATGGCATAACTCTCTCTACAGATGTCAGAATAAGATTATTTTAGAACGATTTCAAAGAGGACTTTGAGATCTACAACTTTTGTTAAGACCTTAAAGAATATCATCTAAAGGGTTAGAAATGGACCTAATCATAGCATCAGACGAATAGTGTATAGAAGAAAAAGTTTTAGTCACATAAGCAAAAAACAGACGAAGCCAAAAAATAGATGAAGCAAAAAAATTAGAAAAAGCCAAAAAAGGAGACGAAACCAAAAAGAAGACGAAGCAAAAAGTAGACGAAGCCAAAAAGCAGATGAAGTAAAAAGCAGACGAAGCAAAATCTAGTTAAGACGAAGTGACTCTTAAGACAAAGCAGAGTCAACTTCAGATGAAGCAAAGTCAATTTAAGATGATACTTCTTCACAGACGATATGACATCATCATAGACAATATGATGTCATCACAGATGATACATTTTTATAGATGATAAGACATCATCATAGACGATATGATGTCATCATAGATAATATGACTTTACTCTTGAACATCTTCCCTTATGAGAACCATAACTTTCATTTATACACTCATACCATCTCGGACCATCATTTTACATCTACTCTTTAAGTCAAAAACCATTTCCACAACACCTGATCACTAACAATCCACCAAAACTAAATTAACATTATATCCACAATTTCCATCCCCTTAACACAATGTTCAAGAATATAAATATACGTAAATACTATGATCATGCACTGAAAATAAATTCATCATCTTTATTTAAAAAATCCACAACCCTAACAAATTTATTCACTACTTACTTGTTGAAGACTTCAAAAGCTTCAACTATCTTTAAGGCCTAACTCTATACAAAATTACGTAAACTACTGTGAACATTAACCAACTTCTAGTTTTTCTTAAGGCAGAAGAAACAGTCAGCCGTAAAGGAAGTGGTGAGGCATATGGAAAAAGGAAAGTCAACTCTCAGAAAGAGTTTGATGGAAAACTCTATGTATGGGAAGAAATTCGGAGGAGATGATAACAAGGAAAGAACTTAGGAACAGAACAAACCCCCTTTTAACTCTCATGTAACTCGAACTTACTTCTGACAAAAGTACAAAAGTAACTTAACACTTTTCAGTTTCCTATGGTCTAAGCTCTAACTTAGTTTCTTTTGAAACTAACTCTCTTAACTCTCATCTTACAATCTAACAATCTCCAACTCTTCTTTTAATTTCTTTTCACTATTTTCCATAATACTTTATAAATTCTGAAATAAATCCTAAATTCATCAAAATTCACAAATATATATAATTCCACTAATCAATAAAATTTCTAATATAAATAAATTCCAAATTCACAAATTTTCCAAAAATCACAACTCAGTTTAATTATACCCGGAATTATTCATGACTGCATGTACAATTTATCCTATGCAACAATTTTACTATTAATGTGTATTTGCATGGCATATCATGCATGAGCATGAAAAATGCGTTTCTAGGCTCTCATTGATCACTCACATTTACTATTCTAACCTTCCCACAAGTAATGAGATGTTACATGATGTGCTTATGTGCTTATGTTATGTTAACAAGTTTGATGCATCGAAGTTTTGTCACTTGAGGATTTTGGCTGAAAGTTTAAGAAACATGTATTTTATGAACTCAATGAAAATTTTCTATGACAAGTAAAATAGTTTCAAAGGTTTTGCTTATTTTTCTGTTATAAACAGTTACCCATGAGCTGTCAAGTTCACCCCCTTTTTGTCCCATCTTCAGGTGATAATGAAGAGATCAAGTGATCAAAAGCTTAAGAGAATATCTTCAAATTTTTTATTTTGTATTTTGTAATAAGCCAATGGTGTGGCTTTTGATATGTAAATAAAGTTTTTCAAACTCTATTGCTTTAGAAATGAAATGATAGATTGAAGTAGTTTGGTTATGTATGTTCATATTTTCTTCCTCATAATATGGTTGAGTTGAAGTAATAAGTTTGTTTTCATGTTTGATTGTCATGGGTATGCCACCCTTGTGGAATGATGCCTAATAAGGAATCATGGAAATAACCCTATAAGAAAAATTTTGCTCAGTATCATGATTCTCTAGGTTTGGGTTCTGCAACCGCGACTGCAACAGTTGTGGTATCAGAGCAAGAAGAGTAATCTATGATGGTTAAGGAGACTTCATTAGAATAAGTTCAATGTTTATGGTTCCGAATGTTGGGCTCCAAAATCGTTCGGGGTAGCAACATTTGTGGTATCAAAGCACCAGAATTGTGATCTTACATGAGCAACTTTCGAAATATGTGTCAATCGCAAGAGCGATTGTTAAGAGTTTGGGCAAATAGAATTAGTGAGAAGAAAAATGATCTGTCAAAATGTGAGAAAATAAAAGTTTAAGGGTATTTAGAAATAAGAAATATTACATAGCCCGATATGTTAGACATAGATTTAGAAATTGTGATTATGTTAGTGAGTATGGTGACGAAATTTTGTTGTGGATATGTACTTGACAAGATTTGACAAGATTTGAGGACAAGATTTAAGGAGCACAAGTAAAGAGGAATTGAAAGGTTGAACTAGGAATTGAAAATGATTGTTTAATTGGTAGGATAGGAGTTATGATCCAGTATAAGATTATGTTAGTGAATTCGATATCAGAATGTTAAGATGGCTATGCATTATGCTTCTAAATTGATTTAGAACGTACGTATGGAAAGTGAAACAAATAATAGTGATATATGTAGAAGTACCTAAGGTTATGCCGACCAGTTATTGGGAGCACCCAGCTGATAATGTGGTTACATTAGTGACTAATGTGATTGAGTACATACGAGATCTATAATTGGATATAGTGTAGGAAATAATCTATAATTCCTATAGTTAAAATAATGATATGAATCAGAGTAACACAATGGAAGTATGATATAGGTGATTTTGCCGAAAAGGTAACTAACATGGAGAAAATCATTTGAGAAAGGTAAGTCAATTAGCAAATTGAAAGAAACCCGAGATGTATTAGAAAACCAATTAAGATCGTAGGATATTTGAATAAGCAACTAAACCGAGTGTTTTTGTTGAAATTAGTAGTTTGGAAGAAATTATTTGAGTGAAGGAGTTACTTGGGAGACTGAGGAAAATATAAGACCGCATTACCTCCATTGTTTGATCACTTAGGTAAGAATTTCGAGTACAAATTTTTTTAAGGGGGAGAATTGTTGGACCCTAAACTTTTCTTAGAAGAGTAGAACTATTAAATAAAAATTTTTGGTGATTTTTCATTAGTAAAGAATAAATGAATAAAAATTCTTAAATCAAGAAATGATAGACAAGAGTAAAGTAGTGAATGAGAAATGTGGATAGATTCATGTTTTGCTTTAGTGCTTTTGGTGTATAAGAGAATTTAAAATGGAAAAAATTAAGGTGAAAGTTAGAAGTAAAATGAAAGCAAAAATGAAGCTGAATATGTGTGGTAAGTTGATGAAGAATATGTACATATACGTATGTTCTATTACTGGTGATATGGATTATAATTTCCTTATGGTGTACTGTTTCCTTGAAATGAAGTTGAGAATGAGGAGTAAATGAAGTAGAAAAGGTGATCTTGGTATGTGTTGTGTGAAGGAAAGATTTGGAAATAAAATTGGTAGTTGATCTGGAAAATGTTCACTAAGTTTGTTTCAGTCTTTTAACTATAACTTTTTCTCTAGTTATCCAAATGAGATGATTATGGATTTGCTTTAAACCAGAGACATATGGCTATATTTCTTTTGAAGACATCAAATTTAAAATCTATCTTTAAGAATCTCAAAATTTGTCATGAAGTTGAGAACTAATTGTAGTACATTGGTGGATGAATGTAAAATTTGTGTTCTAAATTTGAGAGAATTTCTGGATTTATCTAGGCTGAATTAGAGATCAACGTCTCCTAGTTCTTTTAGCATTCCAACGGTATAAAGTATCTAATTTTTGGATATCAGAGTTGAAAGTTATAGTTCTTATAAAAGGAGATGCTTAGAAGTATAGATCGTATCATCTGTGATGATGACATATCGTCTGTGATGACGTTATATCGTCTATGAAGACATATCGTCTGTGATGACATCATATCATCTGTGATAACATCATATCTTCTATAGTTGACTTTCTTCTTCTTCTGTTGTTGACCAAAACTTCTTCTTCTGTATACCATTCGACTAGTCCAATTTTGTCCTTCTAGACGATAGAATCTGTCTTCAAGATCTTTATGAAATTTGTAGATCTTGGAGTCCTCTTTTGAATCATTCAAAGAACACCCTAATTTGATAACTTTAGAAAAAATAATGGCAATTTTCCCAATTCATCTGCGTTTTCAATTTATCTACTTTTTCGTTTGGTTTCGTTTGATCCTATCATCTGCTCCATTTTTGACCCTCTAGAAAATAGAATTTATCTTCAAGTTCTTCATGAAATTTGTATATCTTGAATTTCTTTTTGAATCCATCTCAGGAACACCCTAACTTGATATATCTGGGGAAGGTTATGACAATTTTCCCAATTCATCTACTTTTTCAATTCGTCTGCTTTTTCATTTGGTTTCAACTAATCCTATCGTCTGCTATATTTTTAACCCTCTAGACGATAGACATTATCTTCAAGGTATTCATGAAAGTTTTATACCTTGAATTTCTCTTTCTAACCACTAAAAGAACACCCTAATTCGATATTTTTAGGGAAAGTTATGACAATTTTCCCAATTCGTCTGCTTTTTCGTTTGGTTTCATCCGATCCTATCGTCTGTTCCATTTTTGACCCTTGAAACGATAGAATTTATCTTCAATGTCTCATGAAAGTTGTATATCTTGAATTCCTCTTTCAAACTACCTAAATAACACCTTAATCTGATATCTTTAGGGAAAGTTATGGTAATTTTCCAAATTCATCTGCTTTTTCAATCTGTCTACATTTTCATTTGGTTTTATCTGCTCCTATCGTCTGCTCCATTTTTAACCCTTCAAATGATAGAATTTGTCTTTAATTCTTCAAGAAATTGTAGATCTTGAAGTCCTCTTTCGAACCATCCAAAGAACACCTTAATCCAATATCTGTAGGGAAAGTTATGGCAATTTTTCCAATTCGTCTGCTTTTTCGTTTGGTTTCATCTAATCCTATCATCTGCAACATTTTTGACCCTACAAACGATAGAATCTATTTTCAAAGTCTTCATTAACATTGTATATCTTGAAGTTCTCTTTTGAACCATTAAAAGAACACCCAAATCCAATGTCGTTACGAAAAATTATGGCAATTTTCTCAATTTGTCTGCTTTTTTATTTAATTTCATCTGATCCTATCATCTAATCCATTTTTGACCCTTTCAATGATAGAATTTGTCTTAAAGGTTTCCATTCAAGTTGTAGATGTTGAAGTCTTCTTTCAGACCATCAAAAGAACACCCTAATCTGATATCTATATGGAAAGTTACGACAATTTTTCCAATTCATCTACTTTTTCAATTCGTTTGCTTTTTTGTTTGGTTTCGTCTGATCTTATTGTTTGCTCCATTTTTGACCCTACAAATGAAAGAATTTGTCTTCAAACTCTGCATAAAAGTTTTAGATCTTGAAGTCCTCTTTCAAACCATTTAAATAAAATCCTAATCTGATATCTTTAGGGAAAGTTATGGCAATTTTCCCAATTTATATACTATTTCAATCCGTCTTCTTTTTTGCTTGGTTTCGTTTGATCCTATCGCCTTCTCCATTTTTGACCCTTAAAATGAAAGAATTTGTCTTCAACTTCTTCATGAAAATTGGAAAGTTCTAGATTTTGAATTCCTTTTTCGAACCATCTAAAGAACACCTTAACCCAATATCTGTAGGGAAAGTTATGGCAATTTTTCCAATTCGTCTGTTTTTTCGTTTTGTTTCGTTTGATCATATTGTCTGGTCTATGTTTGACCCTTCAGATAATAGAATTTGTCCTCAAGATCTGTCTGAAAGTTTTAGATCTCAAAGTTCTCTTTGAAACTATCCTCAGATGATCTTAATCCTACATCTATAGAGAGAGTTATGCCATTTGTCCTGAGACAGATTCAATATGATTGAGAGCAAAATCATGTTTTATTCTTTCAGCCATAACTTGGTTATCCAACCTCCAAATGAAGTGATTCTTGAACCAATAGTTTCTCAACAGTTTTTTCTGTCCATTCATAGAATTTGAAAGCATTTGGTGGGAATTCAAAAAAGATGGAATGAATCAAACTAAGGGTATTGGTTAGAAGAGAATGAATGGGATGCTTTACTGAACATAATTCGGTATTTTGATGATGTATTCATCGGTATAACTCTGAATAAGATGATTCTTATTTCAAGATAAACTAGAGACATGGAGCTACAAATTATATGAAGAAATTGAAATCTAATTCAGTCCCTAATACTTTCAAATTCTTGATGGAATTTAAGTATGGTGTACTATTTCAATATGAAAATAGTCCGAAAATGTTTGGAGCAATTATTTTTTAAGTTCTGAACTAAATAGATTGATTTTGGTATAATTAGAAACTTAAGACAATGGGGAACATTTTTTTAGAAGAAAGTGTTATGTCATAATGTTCAATGGTACTTTTAGGAAGACACTTAAACATAAAAGACATAAGGTATAAAGGGAAGGACAAAGTGGACAATTCTCAATTATTAAGGGCATAATTGGAAGAAAGTAGTGTTGTCTTGCATTTTAAGAAGAGATAAGAACAAAAATTGAAGAGAAAAAGAGAGCATCATGAAGAAGAGATAGAAATATGAAGAGAAGGAGAGAAAGGAGAGAAAGAAGAGAAAACAAGCTAGGGCTTCAACTGTGTTAGCTTTTAAGAGAGATTTTGAGGTTGCTCAAGAAAGGAAACAAGTACAGGAAGAGAAGAGCTTTCCTTTGAGCTAAAGATCCCTTCATTTTGTGAAGAATGAAGGGATCAAGAGAGGCAAGAGGAACAAAAGGAGAGGCACATTTTGAGCAAGTCTATAAGTAAGGAAATCAAGGTGGGTTACATGTTTATAATAGAGTAAATAAGTCACTAATGTTTACTTTGAATCAAGAAAGTTTAATGTTTTCAATTGAATCATGATTGTTGCATTTATTGTTTTTGAACGATTTGAGAAAGTGCAATATGTTGTTATATGAGTTGTGTGATGATTTATGAAAAGATTTTGAAAATGATTCTTTTTGGAAAAAATAACATGTTTATGAAATCATGGCTTTGACATATCTTATGTTTATGAAAAATCAAGTTTTGAAAAAGTGTCATTTTGGGCAATATGTTTTACAAGTCATGAAATACATTTTATTTGAGTTTGTGGTGGTCCCCTAAGTGAAGTCAAATACATTTTGATAAAAGGCTTCCCCGCCTGCCCGTTAGTGACATGGAACTCCTTCTTGGACTCCCATAAATTCACGGCTATGCAAGACCATTAAGTGGAAATACGTAGTATGTTCTGTTTTGGATCGACCCAAACCATTTCTGATGTGTTTATGTGCTTATGTTATGTTAGCAAGTTTGATGCATCCATGTTTTGTCACTTATGGATTTTGGCTTAAAGTTTAAGAAACATGTGTTTTATGAACTCAATGAAAATTTTCTATGACAAGTAAAATGGTTTCAAAAGTTTTGCTTATTTTTTTGTATAAACTGTTACCCACGAGCCGTCAAGCTCACCCCCTTTCTGTCCCATCTTCAGGTGATAGCTAAGAGATCAAGTTATCAAGAGCCTAAGGAAATTTCTTCAAATTTGCTATTTTGTATTTTGTAATAAGCCAATGGTGTGGTTTTTGATATGTAAATAAAGTTTTTCAAACTTTGTTGCTTTAGAAATGAAATGATAGGTTGAAGTAGTTTAGTTATGTATGTTCATATTTACTTCCTTGTAATATGGTTAAGTTGAAGTAATAAGTTTGTTTTGATATTTGATTATCGTGAGCACATCACCCTTGTGGGATGATGCCTAATAAGGATTCATGGAAATAACCCTATAAGAAAAATTTTGCTCAGTATCATGATTCTCCAATTTTGGGTTTCGCAACCGGGACTGCAACAGTTGTGGTATTAGAGTAAGAAGAGGAATCGATGATGGTTAAGGAGACTTCATTGGAATATGTTCAGTGTTTATGGTTCTGAATGTTGGGCTTCGAAGTCATTCAGGGCTGCATCATTTGTGGTATCGAAGTACCAGAATTAGAATCTTACAAGGGCAACTTTCGGAATATGTGTCAATCGCAAGAGTGATATACATAGATTCAGAAATTGTGATTAAGTTAGTGAGTATGGTGACGGAATTTTGTTGTGGATATGTATTTGAATAAGATGTCTTAGTTCGGACCTCCTATAACTTTTTCCTTTTAAAATGTAGGAGTGTACCTATTTAATCCAGAGGGCTTCTCTATGAATCATTAATCTCCAAAGCCTCTTCCCTAACAAAATTTTGATGGATAATCCAATGGAAATAATTCCTATCGCACTTTTAGCTAATGGGGGGCAAACCTCATTCCATGCTACCATTGATATATATCTCCCATCTTTTTTACCTACCAATAAAAATCTTCTAATTTCCCTCTCAATAGATTTAATAACTCTTTTGGCTACAAAGAAATGTGAAGACTAGTATATGTGTAAGGAATTAATAACATAGTTAATCATTTATAGTCTTCTAACATGTGATAACTTCTTATTACACCATATATATAATTTTTTGGATTTTATCTAATTCAAGGAGGCATTTTTAGTATTAAAGTCTCTTAGTTACTAATGGGAATCCCAGATATTTAAAGGAGGCTAAATGATTGTCAATCAGGTAATTTGAGAGAGCCTTTGTGAGATGATTACTACACTTTTTAAAACTATTAGGCACCTTTTTTTTTTTACTTAGAAGCAGCCTAGATAGCTCACTAAAGGATGATCCCTTTATAACCTTCATCTATTTAGCAAGTATTAACAGATCATTAACAAAGGCAAAATAAGTGGTTTTAAGTTCCTTGCACCTACTTTGATACCTAAACCTCTACTTATTAGTAATTTTGTATTTAACTAACATTGCAAGGACCTACAGGTAGAGTATGAAAAGATAAAGGGGTATATTATCCCTTTATCTCAAATCCCTCTTGCCTTTGAATACTTAAGTTAGTTCTCCATTGATAAGAACTAAGAAGGAAATTGAAGTAAAACACATCAAAATCTAGTGCTTAAATTTTCTAAGAAAGCCAAAGGCACCAATTACATGGTGTCTGAAAACTCCAAAATGACATAATCATATTCTTTTTTGAAATCAATTTTAACAACACATTTTAAAAGAGCATTCCTCTTAATGTAACCATTTAGTAGTTCTTAACAGACCAATATATTATCCCATATTTGTCTCCCTTTTAATAATGCAGTTTAGGATTGATCAATTATATTCTTCAAAGCATTTCTTAATCTTTTGGTCAGAATTCTATCAAAGATCTTATAGATAAAATTGTAACAGGCTATAGGTCTTAATTCATAAAAAAAGTGAGGGTTATGTCCTTAAAGATAAGATATAAAAATGTCTTGTTGATTTCAGTAAGCATCTTGCCCTTCTCATACACCTTTATTATTGTCTTTGTCCTAAGAAATCTAATTTAAGGCCATGCCTTATGGAAAAATGCACCATTTATCCCATTGATTCCAAGGGCTTCGTTAGGATTCATCTTTTGCATTACCTATCTAATATCCTTAGGGGACATTGAGGCTATTAATTCCTTAAGAGTTGATTATAAATGAAATATCTTAGTGCCTGGGGAGAGGAATTGCTTGGAGCAAGGTACCAAGAAGACCCTCAAAGAACCCAAGGGTCTCTTCTTAAGGTCTTGTTGAGAGGATATTGAGCACCCCATATCATTAATCAAGGAGAAAATCTTATGATGATTCTTATTTAAAAGGATGGTTTTATTGAAATATTTGGTATTTTTCCCCCTCTTAGGGCTAGTTTATCAGAGACTTTTATTTAAAGATGAAGTAATGATTCTTTTATGCATTAGATAAGAGTTTAGTGCATTCTTTACCTTATTTTACCAGTATAAACAACCATGATGTTTGTAGACTTACTCTAGAATTTGTCTCAATTTCTCCTTAGCATGAGAGACAAGCTGAGAGGTGTTGCTCCCCTCTCCCCCTTAAGCTTTTTTAGTTCTTTTTAGCTAGCTTCCACATGCATACATAAGTTTTGTTATTCCTATATTAGACTAGCTAGATTTTTCTTAATGGCTTGACCAAAATTAACATCCTTTTCCAAATAGTTGATGAACCTAAAAAGGAAACACCTTTTGGAGAAAGTAAATAGATCTTGAATGTAATATCCCATTCCCTTGTGAAGGGTTGGAACCCTAAAATGTGATATGAGTGAGCTCGAAGAGCATAATGTGTCGGGAAAAATGAGTGTGAGACCAGAGGCCTTGAAGAGGGTGTAACATCCCGTTTCTATCCAAAGGGTTAGAACCCTAACGATTTGGTACATGTAAGATCAAATAACACATCTCATGCTCATGCATTACATAAGGTGCACATGCACATACATAGTGAATCCTTGCA
>JANIJH010548275.1:0-15891 GCA_024520975.1 Erythroxylum areolatum
GAGTTTGATTATGGTGATTGATTTGTATGGGCACGCCATTGAACAATTTTTTAGGGTAAGAAATTTTGGGGTGTTATGAGAATGAAGACGAACTGAAAATGGCTAATGAAGGTAAATGATCACGTCTTATGTTATGATATTTGGAGCGATTGTTGGGCTTCGAAAACGAGGCCCAATAGGAATAGCCAGTATGAAAGCGCTTACACATACAGCTTTGCTCCGTGATTCTATTCTGGCTGAGCTCAATGGGCCAGTATCTATATATGTATGTGATAAGCTCTCGTTCACAATAATAAAAACGAATGTGAGTCTCATGCATATAGCATTCATATATGATTGAAATTCATTGAATGATTTGTAAAGCTAAAATGTAATGATAAATTGATATGAACTACTTGACTATATGAACTGTGTGATTATATAATGATTGAATTTTGTTATAAAAGTGAGCCATTGAGGATGGTTACTCAACTGAGTTCGTAAAACTTATCAAAAATTACAACGTGGCTTTCAGGGTTTAGTAAAGAACTCCAGAGAGGCTCCGAGTAAGAGTTCCAGGTCGAGATCAGTGTGCGTTTGCATATGTCTTTAGTGAATTTTATGTTTTTGAATTATGTTCCGCAAGAATTGTACAAAGTGTATGTTTATAATTTGGTAATGAAATGAATTTATGATTGTAATTATTTTGTTTTGTAATGGGGCCCAAGTGATTACTGAAACTCTGATGAGTTTAATAATGATTGTAATTTTTGTGACTGATATTGTTTATAAATAAGTTGGATCAAAATTGATTATTGATTTTTCGCATATATGTCCATTGTTTCAAACAATTTGTAATGAGTTTTAACCGATGATTGTTTTAGCATACTGTTCTTGCAGGCTTCGTACTCCGATATCACTCAGGATGTCAGGTACATGTCCTGTGAGAGTGGGGTGTTACATGGTCGACAGCCTTGGTTAGATTTTTCTGGTCTAAAAGCCAGCCTTCCCTAAGGTGAACGCCTAGGCTATGGCTAAATGGAGCAAGAAAGAGCTGCAAAAAGTGCTGTTATATGACGATGGCACGTTACTTTTTAAATTTTCTGATGAGTCTTGCTTGGATAAGATTGTCGAATAGAGTCCATGACATTTCAAAGAGCAGCCACTATTTATATAAAAATGGAGGTCGAGAACAGAAATAGACCGAGGGAAGTTTGATGTTCTCGCTATGTGGGTTCACTTTCACAACATACCATTGGAGTTTGGATAGTATAAGGGTTAAGTTTTAGGGATAGTGCTTTGGGGAAACCGGTATGTATGGATTTGCAAACAGCCTCCATGGAAAGAATATGCTACACGAAACTTTGTATAAAAATTTCGAAGAACGACATTCTTCTAGAATATCTTCCTATTATGGCTTGGTGAAAATGGGAACTTGGAGAAATCAAAAATTCAGATTAGTTACTCATGGAAGCCTAGCTACTTTGCTTGTAAATGGGTTCCTAGGGGTCAAACCTTTCAAACGAGTTGGTAGGATGAGCTTTTAAACTCTACTAATTTAAGGTCTCTAGAGGTAGATTACAAAGATGAGGTACTTAGCTCAAAGGGGGAGAATGTTATCCTCCCAACTCGTTTGAAAGGAGCCAGAATGCAAAAAGGAGCCAGAATGCAAAAAATGGAAATGAATTACTTATAAAGGTGACAATTGACCAAATGGCTGGTGCACAACCGAGGACTCCAACCTCAAATGGTGGAGTAACTCCAAATGGTGATGCGATGAACTTTTTAGATCAACAGGAAATGGAAGGGAATCTAGGCACGCTGAAGTCCAATACAGACATTATGGCAAATTTGACAAATGAATTAGAAATTGCAAAGTGCTCTGAGGAGAGGACATAATCAGACGAACAAATAATGATGGTATAATATGTTGAGGATTGTGTGAAAAATCTGGGAACTAGTGAGCATAATGAGGAGTATTCTCTTCTGGCCAGCACCTACTTGGGACATTCTGATATGACAGCAGAGGAGACTTTACTGTGCAGTCCAAGATTTCAAAAAGAAAATCTGCAAGGAAGAGGAAACACAACCTGAAATACTAGAGGACTTCCCCCAATTATGCCAATCCTCATGTGGAATGTTAGGTGGTTAAATAACCCTTATAAAAAGGAAGCGGTGAAGGAGTTGGTAAGGGAGAAGAAACCATTCTTAGAGACTAAAATAAAAGACACCCTTAACCCTTTCGAGCTCTAAATTTTTAAGTGTTAATTGGGAGATCATATCTAATCATGAATAACATTATAATGGCAAAATTATTTGTCTTTTTAATAAAGAGAAGCTTAGAGTTCAGGTAATGGAAAAGACTGAACAATTTATACAGGTTCAATGTCAACTTCTTCATATGCCAACAGTTTTTCATGTATAGTTTGTGCTTCAAATTTTAGCTTCCAATAGAATCATCTCTGGTTGGATTTGGAACACCTTCAAAGTATAATTTCTTCTCCTTGACTAGTGGTGGGAGATTATAATTGTTCTCTCAAAACAGATAAAATAGAAGGGGAAAGGCAGTTAACCTTTGGCCTAACCAAAGAACTCTCCAACTTTCTCAATAAAATGGACCCCGTTGATCTTATAGCTACAGACAGAAGGCTTATTTGGACTAATAATCAATAGGGGCACTTGCTGACAAGGAAGAAGTTGGACCGATCTTTAGTCAATTCGCTATGGGTGACTCAATTCTCAAACTCTTTTGCTCACTTTGGAGAAAACCTCACATTTGACCATTCTTCTATGTTGATCCTGTGGCTTGAGGAGTGCAGTAAAAAGGCTGGCCCCTTTCGATTTTACAATGGCTAAATTCAATTGCATGGTTTCTATGATTTGGTACGGTGTTGTTGGAATGTTGAGATTGATGGATTTAAATCTTATCAATTAATGCTAAAACTGAAGAGAGTCAAAGCGGAATTGAAATCTCTTATGGCAAGCATGCACCAAAACCTCTCTACATTTAAAGAGAAACTTGTACTAGCACAGCAAACATGTTATGATGCCCCTCATGATGCTACTTTACAATCTACTGAGCAAGCTTATCTCAGGGACTAAATGGAAGCTGCACAACTCCAAAACTCTATACTAAATCAAAAATCTAGACTGAACTGGATGAAAGATAGAGACTCCAACACCAAGTTTTTCCACTCCTCTTTTCTTGCCCGAAGGAATGCTAACAGAATTTCTATGCTTCTACATAGTAGGGAGCAGGAGTATACGGATTAGCAACAATTGCAGGAACTTGCGAGGCATCACTTTTTAAAGCTGATAGAAGATGATTACTTGGTGGCTCCCTCCTCTAATATGTTGCAGTTGTTTGAATGCTCAGTAGATTAACATATCAAGGAGCTTATAATAGTGCCAATTTCAGTGAAAGATATCATGAGAGTCTTATTCAGCATGCATCTTTCTAAATCACTTGGTCCAAATGCGTTCACTGGGCTATTCTTTCAAAAGACTTGGCACATTACTGGTAAACTATTCTCAGAATTTGTGCTAAACTTTTTTACTTCCTCCAAGTTTCTCTAGGAGATGAATCATACTTACATATGCTTAGTTCTAAAAAAAGAACTCCACAAATTATGAATGACTTCAAGCTAGTCTCTTGTTGCAATATAATTTACAAGGTCATTTCTAAACTCCTAGTTGAGAGACTCAAGATAGCCGTTTCTAGCATCATCAATCCTACCCAAGGGCCCTTAATTTCAGAATAAAATATTGGGGATAACATTCTTCTTCTGCAAGAACTGATGAAGGATTATAATTCAGGCAAAAGACTCAAAAGTTGCTGAATTAAACTGGATTTTTTAAGGCTTTTGACACTGTAAGTCAGAAATTCATCTACATTTGTCTTGAGGCTCTAAAGTTACCGACCCAATTTATTAGTTGGATTATGGCATGTATTCAATCTCCTTCTCTAAGTATTCTAGTGAATGGGGCTCTTAATAAACCTTTTAAAGTTGCAGCAGGTATTTATCAAGGTGATTTATCGTCTCCTTACTTATTTACTCTTGTGATGAAAGGATTTTCTAGATTGACAAGTAGGATGATATATTGCAATAAGAGCAATTCCATTATAAGTGTTCTTCTCTTAACCTTAGTCACCTTATGTATGCCTATGATCTTCTGATTCTTTGTGGAACTGATGTGCATTCTATTTCTATGATGATGCATGCCTTGAGATTATTTGCTGATTAGTCAAGTTTAAAGCATAACCCTAAGCAAAGTCATATATACTTTTCTGCTGATGTGAGAAATAGTATGAAAATCTAGACTTTGGTTGGGTTTCATGTTTAGGCTGCTACATTCTGTTATTTGGTGGTCCCAATATCTTCTTCAAAACGTAAGCTTCATGACTGTTTACCTCTTTTAAAAAGGATTAAGTCAAAAGTGAATGCTTGGAAAAATAGGTTTCTCTCTTATGCTGCTAGGGTAATAGGGTAACACTTATCATCTCAGTATTAAGTAGCCTACATATTTATTGGTGTGCTCATATAGCCTTGCCTAGAAAGGTGATTAAGGAGGTTTATAGAATACTAAAAGCTTTCTTATGGTTAGGTCGAACTGAGAATGTTAAGAATGCCAAGATAAAATGGAGTGAAGTGGTTATCTCAAAGAGTGTTGGAGGATTGGGGATCCTTTCTATTTCTACTATGCAAAAAGTCTTAATGTGCAAAAGACTTGGAGGTTATACACCGACCACAATGCTCTCTGGGTCAAGTGAATTTATGAGCATCACCTTAAACATGTGAACTTTTGGCAAGCTTCTTGTTCTCGAGAGTTCTCTTGGATCCTTATCTAAATGATGAAGCTAAGAGATTTGGTTTACCCATATATTAAACACAAGATTGGCAATGGTAAAAAAACTTGACTTTGGTATGATAACTGGAAGGACGCAAGCCCCCTCATCCGAAATACATAGGTACTTCTCTTGAAAAATTGGATTCCGCTTCATCTTAAAGTATCCTCTTTGATTCATAATGGGACATGGAGAGGGGATTTTATAGGATTTGATTCTTTGGATCAATTCTTCCCCTAATTGGACAATGAGTTACTAGTGGATTCAATCATCTAGACTCTTGATCCGAGCAGCAAATTCTTAAACAAATCATGCCATCAGTTGCTAAGAAATGGCTTATAGGTGGTATCTTGGTCCTCTCTGTTATGGCAAAACACCTTTCAACCAAAAGCAATTTTTATTTCTTGTCTTGTGATTAAAAATAGGCTAAAGACTAAAAGCCAATGGTACGGTTATGAGGACCATACTTGTACTCTTTGTAAAATGATATTAGAAAATAGAAATCATCTCTTCTTTCCATGCAGTTTTTTAGGGCAATCTGGAGCATAATCTTACTCATGTTACTTGATATTGGATATTCCTATAGTTGGGAGCAATCTCTTAATTGGGCCATAAATAATTCAAAGAAGGGTAAGCCAAATGTTATTCTATATAAGGCGGCATTCATTTCTATTATATACTTCCTTTGGAGAAGAGCAGAACTATCAAATGTTTGCTAATCAAGAAAAGGGAAAATATCAACTGACTAACAGGCTCATAAACTAGATTCAATCCATCTTAATTGCCAAAAATCTTCGGAATACTCTCTCACAAGATATGAAGATTAGATGGCATCACTAACATGTTTTAAGATGTAACTCTAATTAGTTTTTTTTTTCTATTAGTATTCTTGTTAGTATAGATTCAAGTTGTACCCTGTGTTTTGTAGACTTAGCTTTGTCTAAAGTTAATCCATTATTTATTTTCCAAAAAAAAGTGAATACACTCATTTCTATTTTAGAGTGTTTCATTTATGTCTTATCTTTACATGCTCGAAAAGACTTATTTATAACTGTTGGTTTCGTATTTTAATATGTCCGTATAATAGCTCAGGCTATTCTAGATGCTGGAATAGTGTTTGTTACACTCTCCTCAAATTTAATGTTTCTCTTCATAATCCTAGTCTTGTAAAGACATTAAAAATATAATTTCAGATAGTTAGTGCTATAATATAATTATTTTGCACTGTCAACAACAACAATAACAAGGACCGAGTAAAAAATTATGCTAAAACCGAAATATTGAAAATTCCAATGTACATAACCTTACCCCTAATTAGTAGAGAGGTTGTTTATGAATACTTTACATTATTAACAATAACAATAACAAAAAGGATCGAGTAAAACATTCTACTAAATGTGAATCTAGAAAAATCCAATGTACATAATCTTATCTCCTTATTAGTAGAGAGGTTGTTTATGAATACTTTACACTATCAAATTATATACAAGGCCATATACATTTGATCTAACTTCTAATAATGCCTTATTTATTGAAATATCCTTAGTACCGTAAACACTAAATTATTTTTAGATTCTTCAACAACTTTTTCTATAAGAACTTACTAAGGTTTCCTTTAGATACCATGACGTAGATGATTACTAAGAACCATAATCTTTTGTACCAGTTATAAAAAATTATATCAAACAATAGAAAAACCTTTGTCTGCATCATATGTAAATTAAACTAAAAAATAGATTTGTATAAATTAAGATTCTAAGACGGTAAAAAAATACTCCACCAAAGATCTTTCCTACTTAATTCATGATGAGAAATAAGGATGGAGATGTTTAATGAGATGTTTGCAATTGTTATGTTGTTCCAATTACAATGAACAAGATAATTCAAAACATTCTTCTTCGAAAACAAAAGCGTAGATCTAAAAAATCTCCCAAAAAGATATATCAAGGAGATCCAAAAGTTCATCTATTAGGTTAACTCTATACTAAATTTGACTTTTATGTCTCCACTACAAGAAATTGTATTTTTAGTGAAAGTGAAAGTTGTCACTAAAAGTAATAATATTTGTTACTATTATTAATAGTGTCCAATTTTTGAAGTCGTCACCTCCCATCAAAAATACCTTCGTGACTAATAAAATAGTGACTAATTAAGAAAATGGTCACAATTATGCAACACTTTGTGACACAAATACTGACACTAAAACTTGTGAAATGTGTGACAAAACTATATGGTCATAATAACTTTACATATTTATGACAAGTTTATCATCACAAATAATATAAAGTAGTGACGAATTAAGTCGTAACAGTATTTCATTTTATTGTGACAAAATTGCCGACACCAAAACTTATCAAATGTGTGACAACACTATATGATCACAACAACTGTACTTATTTATGACAAGTTTGTTGACACAAATAATATAAAGTAGTGACGAATAAAGTTATAACAATGCTTCATTATATTGTGACAAAAGTGCCGACACTAAAACCTATGTAATATGTGACAACACTATATGGTCACAACAACTTTACATATTTATGACAAGTTTGTTAAGACAAATAATATAAAGTTGTGATAAA
Organism: Erythroxylum areolatum; assembly: GCA_024520975.1. Lineage (NCBI taxonomy): Eukaryota > Viridiplantae > Streptophyta > Magnoliopsida > Malpighiales > Erythroxylaceae > Erythroxylum > Erythroxylum areolatum. Next base: position 7,411 of record JANIJH010548275.1, read on the forward strand.
TGAAGTCGTAACAATACTTCATTTTATTATTACAACATTATCGCCACTAAAATAATTATAAATAGTGACAATATTTGTCACTAATAATTTTTTTATCAGTGTCCATTACTTCTTGGTCACTAATATTTTAATAAAAAAATTATTTCATCACAAAAATAAAAATTGGATCTTACAAAAAGTATTATCACTAATGTATTTATTATTATTACAAATAAAACTATCAATTCATCAACGGAATTACATTAGTTGTAAAAGAAATTTGCATCACTGACTATATTGTCTAACAGATTTCGTCACAAGTATTAAAGGTATATATTACAATAATGTTGTCACTAAATAAAGAATATATGTTACAATAAATTCATCACTAATGCCTTATCATATACATATGATAAGTGTAACAAATCTTTAATAGAAAACCCAATAATTGAAGAGGCTGAGCAGGCATCAATGTATCTTTTTGCCTATAACAGAAAATTGCGAAATGACATAAGGTAATGAAAAGAAGACTGACAAAGATAAACACCTACCATTTTGCTTGATTGCTGAGATTCTCCATGTTGGCACCCTCCAAACTCCATGTACCAGTAGCTAAAGCATACATCTCCAGATTTACCTGGCCAATGCTAGTAAAGGAAACTAAAAACCAAAATAAGTCATATAGAAACATCTAAAAGATGTTGTAAGGACATCGAAGCTCATTATGGACACTTTTAAAAACAAGAACCAAACTCAAGAAGATTGTCCCAGAAAAACCAACAAATTTACATAACTGGTAAATGAGTTTTAAGGAATTTACGTGATTTACCCTCAGAGTCTTTTCCTTTGACGTTCTTTTGCAATCCCAGTCGACTCACATCTAAGATATCAATAAAAAATACAAATTAGTATTTTGCCAAAGAGAACAACATCAAGTTTGATTGATAATAAACCAGTACAAATTATAATACCAAATTTCACATCACCAACTCCAAGCCTTTGACTTATCATTGATAATAAACCAGTACAAATTATAATACCAAATTTCACATAACCAACTCCAAGCCTTTGACTTATCAGCTCAAGAAAACTGAAAATTAGCTCAATGTTCTATAGAAACAGTAAGAACTAACAACAAAAATCCTCAAAAAATATGTAATTCAAGAGAAGAAAACTGGAAGGATTAAAAAAAGAAACAGAGAGGTTTTTTATTGAACTTAAACAGCTCCATCAAATACCTCTAATTTTAAACAGAATAGTACCAAGTAAAGATAAACCTTAACCAGAAATTCAGATTACCCAGAATCGATTCATAAAAGATCTCAAAAGTATGCTCTTTAAGGTCCAAAGAAAACTAAATAAAAGATCTAAATTTTGTGTTGAATTGGAATACGGATCCACTGCTAAAAATTGTGAATAGATGAACAACAAAGCAAATAGCTCAAAGAGTCAGTGTTAGAGCAATCAACATGCAGATTAAAGCAACTAGCCAAGAAACAAAAGAACGACAAAAAACAAGGTCGACAAGAAAAAAAGATAAAGAGAAAAAGTGACTATCACCATAAATCCTAGAACACAAAATTAGTGAACCTTGAACAGAAACCCATAAGCAAAGAGAAGGACTAGAAAATGAACCAAAAAAATCTAGAAAAGAAAATTAAGATCACTGCAAATGTGGGTAAAGAAACAGATAGAGCAAAAAATAGCAACCCAGAAGCAAAAACAACAATGTGCCACTCAAAAACACTCTCCCAGTCTAACGTCCACTTCACACACACTGAGCAGCTATAAAAAATAAGAAAAAAAAAAAGGGCAAATCAAAAGACTGACAGAGAAGAAGCAGAGTGAAGTAGAAAACTGAGTGCTAATCTAAAGCTTAAGAAAGAGACCAACACAGACAATACGGCAATTAAAGCCACACTCTACACTCACTCACTAAAGATAGACTAAGAGAACAAGTGACTACCTTAAAGAGGGACAGATGAAGTTTTAACCCAAATCTCCCACCATTTTGCCTTCAATCGAAAACCACGTATGTGTTTAAACCCTAAAACCCTTTAATCGAAAAGCGATCAGTAAAAGGTGAAAACTAAAACCGATCTGTGGAAATACTTAGATCCCTTCTAGATATCACAAGAGGGTGTACGAGAAAGAGAAAATATGAAAAGAAAGAAACCAAATTGGTGCACATACCAGTGTTAATATTTGAAAACTCGACCTGGATCAAGTTGAGGAGTTTCTTAGAATGGATACACATAAGCTCCAAAAACCTTAACCAACGGAAGAGATTAGTGAACCTTGAACAGAAACCCACAAGCAAAGAGAAGGACTAGAAAATGAACCAAAAAAATCTAGAAAAGAAAACTGAGATCACTGCAAATGTGGGTAAAGAAACAGATAGAGCAAATAACAGCAACCCAGAAGCAGATCTAATAGAAAATTGCGAATTCGAGTAATATCAAAATCAACCTAGGTAAGCCTAGAAGAAAATCAACGCCATTTCTCACGAAGAAAGCAATTGATCAGCAACGAAGAGGGGGAATTGAAAATCAACGCCATAGCTACTTTGCACGCATCTCACAACCACGCACAAACGCTAAACTCTCTTCACGCACACCAACCACGCAACTCTACGTTATTTTTCATTTTTCTCTACCTCTCACTTACGCCACCCCTGCTCTCAACTACGCAGCCCACGCCGAAACCCCTACACACATCTCACACACTGCCTACCTCCACGCACTCTGCAGCCAACAACGCCGCCAGCTTCCTCTCCTCTATTTCATGTTGTGACTCATTTTAATAGTTCCTGGTCCATCGTTACTGTGCTGCCTCCAAAACCCTTTGCAAGCATCCTCTTCACGGTGTCGTTTCCTCTTACTTTCCCAGGCCACGCTGCTTCTCTTCAAACGCTGCCATTTTGGCTGCTTTGTCGATGTCCCATGCTTGGCCATGCTGTCTTCACTTGTCATTTTTGTCTTCTTTAATGTTTTAATGCTTTGTCTCAACATTGTCGTTTCTTTTCAAAGTGATGCTTTCATTTAAGCTTCTCTTCTCGAGTTGTTTCAATGCTTTTGATTACACTTAAATCTTTTTGAGCTCTGATTTCTACGAATACCCTATAATAAAAATTACAAATAAAATAGCATAAATTATCCAAAAATTAATCTTTTTGAGCTCTGATTTCTACGAATACCCTATAATAAAAATTACAAATAAAATAGCATAAATTATCCAAAAATTAATTTATCACAGTCAAACCAAGATATGACAATTTTTCTCCTATAAATACAAATTAAATTTAAGGTACAATAATTCAAATAATATTCAAATAAAGTCATAAAGACCAATTTTAGTGACAAAAACCCATCGAAATGATATGAAAATATATATGAATAAATGAGTTTGTCAAGTCCAGTTTTGTTACCATGATTGAAGAACAGAGGGAGAGAAGCTCTATCGCACATCGGTGGACTGCGTCTCCCTACCTAAATCGAGAAAGGCATCGAAGACGAGAGGAAAGCCCTAAGTCGTTATGCCCGAAGTGTATTATGTCTTGTATCTTTGTAAAATATCGTTGCTTGGAGTTGAACGATGTCGTAAGGTCCTAACAAATGCTGTTTTGATTGCTACTAAGTTAGACGTTAGTGTTTTAATTGGGTTTAACTCAATTTGGTAATAGCTCCTTATACATTTGTAATCTCCATCATTCATTAATGATTTTTTTAAAATTCTAAAAAAAACTAGTCATTTGTTATTAAGCTTATGAAAATGCAATACCTTATAATAGATACACACATTCATATGATTTAATCTTCTTTTTCCTTTCTATTTAAAATAATACTTAACATTTACGTCTACTCAATTTAGTCCGCAAAAAAAAAAGAACTTTTTAAAAAACACTCCCACAAATTACAAAATCACTTCTAACCAACTCAAACAATCATAACCTTACAACCTAATTATTCTAAAATTAAAACTTGTGATCTCACAATTTAGCAACCTCTCACCCTTTCTTTTTTTATTATTTTCTTTCATGAAAAAGAAAAGTTGACACTAACTAATTGAATTTTTATTGACAAAAGTTTTCATCATAACAATTACGTAGGCTTTTAATAACAAACTTAATGTTAAAATATATTTTGACAATATTAATATATTAATAGTGACAATTTAATTGTGAAGGTACTAAATTGTCACAATTTTCATTGTATTAGTGATACAAAAATAAATCATCACAGTTAATCTCAGCAATAGTATCAATCAATTGTTTAGTCACAACAAACCTCATATCTGTGACGAAATGATACTTAGTCACAAAAAATTGTCACTAAATTACGAATAGTAGTGACTATAGTTATAGTTTGGTGATTGTGACAATATTAAATAGACATTAATTAATTTAATATTTATTGACAAAAGTTTTCGTCACAACAAGTAAAATATTGTGTGACGATAAACCATTTCGTCATAACAAGAAAAAAATATTAGTGACCAAACTAAGTTTTGTTACAACACATAGAAAATATTAGTTACCAGTATATGTTTTGTCACAAATACAATTAATTTCTGCCAAAATTATTTTGGTACCATCTTTCATAGGCTTTTAGTGACAAAACTTAGTGATAAAATAAATTTTAACACTATTAATATATTAATAGTGACAAGTTAACTATGAAAGATACTAAATTGCTACAATTACCATTGTATTAGTGACAAAAATATAAATCATCACAGATAATCCAAACAATAGTGTCAATCAATTGTCTTGGTACTAAAAAATATCATATTTGTGATGACAAAAAATTGTCACTAAATTACGAATAGTTGTGACCATAGTTATAGTTCGGTTATTATGACAATATAAAGTAGATACTAATTAATTGACTATTAATTGACAAAATTTTTTGTCACAATAAGTAAAATATTGTGTGACGATTAATCGTTTCGTAACAAAAAGAAAAAAATATTAGTGACCAAACTATGTTTTGTCACAACAAATAGAAAATATTAGTTACTAACATATGTTTTGTCACAATTACAATTTATTCCTACCAAAATTATTTTGACGCCAAATTGTATAAACTTTTAATGACAAAACTTAGTGATAAAAGAAAAGTTGTCACTATTAATATATTAATAGTGACAACTTAATTATGAAAGATACTAAATTGTCACAATTACTACTATATTAGTGACAAAAAAAAATCATCACAGTTAATCCAAACAATAGTGTCAATCAATTATCTTGTTACAAAAAACTTCTTATTTGTGACGAAACAATTGTTAGTCACAAAAAATTGTTACTAAATGTCTTTAACTCTTGTAGTGATCATACATTGTTGATAAATTGTTGTTCCTCTATTTCTTCATGTTATGTTACATAATTTTATTTGACGTGAAGTTATTAAGTTAATTTTGATATATGACTTCATTTATTTAATTTTGATATATGACTTCATTTATTTTTACAGATAAATGGAAGGAAATTCACATATTCCTAATAATTCAGCTGCTTTAGGAAGATCTGATGATTCAGCTTTGGCTCATACTAAACCGATTCCTAGAATGAAGAACCATATCATTTGTTTATATTGTAACAAGCATTTAAAAGGGGAAGGGGGGGGGGGGGGGATCATATGATTAAAGAAGGATGTAGTTGGGATCAAGGGTATTGTTGAGCCGTATAAGGAAGTGAGTTATGACATAAAATGACAAATAAAAACTTTGCTTGAAGAGTATTAACACGAGAGAAGGCAAAGACTTAATTATGAAATTGGTAGTTGAAATTCTTTTTCTGATGGTTAGGATGATAGCAGGGATGTTGAAAGTCAATTTCCTACCTATCAAGAAGGAAATATTACATATGATGTAAGAAAAAAGGAAAGACATGTGTCTAACCTTTTTGCACCACGAACAACTCATGAAGCTCAACCTTTAATCTATAGTACCTTACAATCTAAAGAAGCATCTCATAATACAAATATGACAATAGCGAGATAGTGATACGATTCAAATATATCATTTAATATTGCCCATTTTTACTATTACCAGCTTATGGTGGATGTCATTGCCTCTTGCAGTCCAAGATATAAAGCTCCTTCAATTGATGACTACAATGGTAAACTTTTAAGAAACTCAATTTATGAAATAAATAGTTATTTGGATGAAAGAAGAATAACTTTGGCAACTTATGGGTGTTCAATTTTGTGTGATGCTCGGACAAATAGAAGATAAGAGTCTATTATCAATTTTTTAGTTTATTTTACTAAAGGGATAATGTTTTAAAGTCTATTGATTCATTTGGCTTTGTTAGAAATGATGATACTCTGTTTCAAATTTTTTAAGAAGTTGTGAATAAGGTTAGGCAAGAAAATATTTTTCGATCATTATTAACAATGATTCTATTCACCAAACAACTGTAAAAAGATTGTAAAGTAAATATAATTCTTTTTATTAGACTTCTTTGTGCTACACATTATATTGACCAGATGTTGGAATCGATATATCAATATTGATTCGATATGAGATCTTAGAACAAGTTTGACAACGAATCCAAAAATATTAGTGATCTTCTCTATCTTCCATCTAATGAATGAGATATGTTACATATTTTCATATCAATGATGAAACTATGCAGAAAGAAAAAACAGTGACAAGGTTAATCTACAATTACGCTTGGGTTTTGAATTTGATGAGAAACGATATCACCAATGGTAGAAATTTGTGTCGTCCTACTATTACAAGATATATAACTAATTTTTATCACTTTATTGTTTTATTTTGATAAAGAAGGAGTCAAGAGAAATGTTTACAAGTGATAAATGAGTTGCATCTTAGCATGTTAGGCTTAATACTGGATTAAAGGTTTCTAAAATTATATTTGAAGATCATAAATTATGGTCTCAATGTCAAATTGTAATCTTAATTTGTGAGCATTTTGTGAGAGTACTTTGTCTAGCTAATAATGATAAGAAGGTAACAATAGGTTATGTTTATGATGTCATAAAGAGGGAAAAAGAAGCAACTAAGGCCGATATAAAAAATAGGCTTTTTGTTGTACATACTTTATCTTGTAGTCATCAATGAGAGATGAGAAAGGCAACTTTACTCTCTAGTGTTTATATTTAGGGCATTTTTGAATGTGAATGTCTTTTTTAGACTGAGTTTCATAAAGAAAGATGAAGTTAATAGGGGAATATCATTAACTATTACAATAATTATTGCCTACGAGAAAGAAAGATTTATAAGGATGCTTCAAATATATATTTTTCAATTTTATTATTTGTTGAAAATTAATCATCACTTTATTTTGTTTATAATGTTATTTTTGTTATCTTACAGTTTCTTAGTAGGAGTACCAATTCAAAAATGGTGTTCCATAATCGCAAATGTTCGAATTCAAATTCTTAGTCAATGTGTGAGCGCAACAGGGTGTGAAAGGAATTGGAGAACAATTGAATTCATTGACTCCAAAGAAAAGGAATAGATCAGAACATAAAAGATTAAATAACTTAGTCTTTGTTCGATACATTTAAAGCTTCAAGAAAGATATGTTATTATCATTATTAAGTTGAATATAGTTTTTTTATTTTTTTTACTTACTGCAACTCTTAATAGAATAAGTAGTTCAATAGATCCAATTTCTCTTAACTATATCAATCTTTTAAGGGATTGAGTTTATGACGAATTGAGTTTGATATATAAAAGTGACTTGGAAGATAATCTTAAATGAACAAGTATTGATATATGATTTAGTACAATAAATTTAGCTAATTATGATAATGAGACTCCTCTCAATAATGGAGATTTTTTACTAAATGAGAACTATGGTTAATGTGATTTAAGTGGATATCCAATTGAATGAAGTTTCAAGTTTTCATTTCTTTTCATCTTTTAATTTCATTTATATTTGACGCATATGTTAAATTCTATAAATCCAATATAAATATAAAACTTTTAGCTATCTTTAAGTTTTGCTTTTAGTTGGTTGCGTTCCTCGATACAAACTCTTGTTGTAATATTTATAGAGTCATGAAACCCTATTATTCTTTTTATGTGATGTTTTGATGTAATTATTATTTTTTATACGATGAAATTATAACATTTTAAGTATTTTATATTATCCTTAGTTTTATATTTGTATGATGATTGAACAATCCTTTTCATATTAATTATGGTTGTTGTTTATATATGAAATATATGAAAATAATATTAATAGAAACAAATTGAATATTGTTATTTCAAATTTTTATTATTATGATTTTTTGATATAAGATTGATGTAAATTTATAAATTATATAATACAAAATATTAAGGAACCATTTTGTAATTTTAAAAAATTAAAGATTATTTTATAATTTTTAAAAATTACCCAAAATAACGCTTAGTGTTGATATGGTATTTGGCTCTGCCAGATTTTGGTTGAACTGTACGTTGCCGTTTGGATCCATAGGTTGACTGCTCTCCGTGATGACTCCGACGTGTTGATACCTGCAAAAC
>JANIJH010548320.1:0-15878 GCA_024520975.1 Erythroxylum areolatum
AGGAAGGTGGAAGAAATGAAAAAGAAAGGAATGAGAAAAGAAAGAAAAGAAGAAAGAAAAAGAAAAATTTATACCGGTTTCGGATTGGATCAGTTTTAGGATTTCCAACGCAACGCAACAGTGATTCCTAAAAGATTTGTTCACGGATGTCAGAAATTGGTTTCGCTTCGATTTGATCCGATGTTTGTTTCGCTTATGATTTTGCTTCCGCCTTGTGTTCCTCACTTTCGTTTTGAATTCGCTTTCGATTGGTTAATGATTTGTTTCGCTTTGTGATCAATCGTTTTATTCGTTCCTCCTATTTGTGATTCGTTTCGTCTTCCGTTTTCGGGTTGGGGCGCCGGTGTCCGGATCGGGTCCCAACAAGATCAAGGTCATTCTTGAAGAGTTCGAAAGAGGACTTCGATATATATAACTTTCATGAAGAACTTGAAGAAAAATTCAATCATATAAGAGGTCATAATTGGGACCAGACGATAGGATCAGATGAAGCTAGACGAAGGGTCAGATGAATTGAAAAAATTGCCATAACTTTCACAAGAGAGATCGGATTAAGACGTTCTTTAGATGGTTTAAAAGGGGGGTGAGCTTGAAAGCTCGTGGGTAACAAGTTTATAACAAAGAATAAGCAAAATTGTTGAAATGTTTCTTGTCTTGTAAAAGTCATAGTGAATTTATAAAACGCTTTGTTCTCAAGTTTTCAGTCAATTTCACAATTCTTGTTTAAAACTCATAGTTAAAGTATCATCACATTAACTTAGCAGAACACTCAAAGTATACAACAAACTTGACAATTCAAAGATGCAATGCACAAACAAATTACTTGAGAGTTCTGTGGAACGAAACGAAGAAACCGAAGTTTACACCGTGAACAATATGAGTCCGTTTCTCAGGATCTCGTGGCCTCAAGCAGGCAGTCGAGAGAAGGTTATGGGTCTACGTCCACGTGACTAACAAAGCAGGTTCGTCTCTTTCCTTAAAAAAGCACATAATCATGCTCAAATCATTTTTATCATATGCTTATGTGTTCATACTTTCATGCTTTCACATTTTTTCATTCATACAAAATGCCATGACATGTTTCAAGGCATAACATGAATATTTCAAAACCATTTTCCATTTTATAATCAAAATTCATATACCAAACATATAAAGATTTTTCAAATCATTCAAAACATTTAAAACAACATTTATGAGGTAATTGAAATCATTTTATTTTCTTGTCTTCGAAAAAGACATTAGTAGCTCATAACTTTATTATAAACATGTAACCCACCTTGATTTCCTTGCTTATAGGCTTGTTCAAAATGCCTATTCTCTTGTTCCTTTTGCCTCTTTGATCCCCTTGGTTCTTCATCAAATGAAGAGATCTTTAGCTCAAATGGAAGCTCTTTTCTTCCTCTACCTTTTTCTCTTCTTGAACCACCTCAAAATCTCTCTTGAAGGCTAAGAAAATTGAAACCCTAGCTTATTTTCTCTTCTTTTATCTCAACCACCGAAATCTCTCTTCTGTCTCTTTCTTATTTCTCTTCTTCTCTCCCAATTCACATTTTTTTCTTCTTCTTCTTAAATAAGAACACATTTGGTCCTTCCAAAAATATCGCTCCTCTCTTTTGGACTTCCCATTTTGCCCCTTCTTTCATTTACCTCCTAACTCCTTTAATCTTCTTAAACACCATATTAACTCTAACTTAATTCAAATCTTTCCCTCTAATTTCAAATCTCTATTTATGCCCATCAAATTAATGACTCAATTCTAAAAATAATAAAACAAATAAATAAATGACAATTGAAAAAAATTTGGGGGTCCAACACACTTCTACCTGTCCCTCTATAACATCACAGCTCTAAGATTAGGTAGTCACTCTTCTTATGTTTCTTCAATAAGATTTCTTAATTTACATACAACCATTTAAATAAAGGAAACACCAATTTGTGATTGCACACTTTAAATTGTTCATAAGTATACATCCTTGCTATAAAATTTTCAATTTTCAATTACTTTATATAGGTGTAACATAAGCTGGCAACATTTACTTCTCTTTTTTTTAGTTTTTGTTGCTCACTATAACCTTTAACTTAACAATAAAGATTTCTTTCTTTTTAATTCTTTAAACTTCTATATAGACACATTAAGAGAAAATACCACTAGAGCCTACATTTAATGATTAATAATTTCTTATTCAGTAAAAAACTGGCATTTAGCAAGATGTCTCTTAGCATCAAATCAGGATGCAAATTCCTTTATGTTAAGAATATTCCATTTTTGACACAAAACACTACAAAAAATGGAAAGCAACAATATTTGATCTAAGAAGAAAACTAAGCTAAGTAATGGATAACTAAGTACTCTTGATAGCATCAATTTCTATTAAAGATGTAAAAGGAATAAATTCTAAATAGTATAGTTTCTCTCTTAAAGCTTTAAAGCACACAAAAGCAACTTAGGCAAACATAAGAAAAAATCTTGCTGATGTACACTGTTAGTCCATTGGGGGCTTCATCTTGGCCAAACATTTAGTACGTTATTGAATGCTCCTCATATACATATCAACTATTTGCTTCCGCATTGCAAATTATTCATTAAGTATTGTTTCTATGAATTTCATAAAATTTTTAACTAATCAAAGTTGTAACGGACTATAAATATAGTATTTAGTCGATGAAATATTTGGTATAGACTCTTAGTTATAAGATTATTTTAAGCATCTTAATATGATTGATTTGTAAATTGATCCCAGATATTTATACATGTTAATATCTACCTAAATTGAAATGATAAGCTATTTTTTCTATTCCATTTTATGAGCATATCAATATATTTAACTCAACTTCATTGACAATTAACAATAGGAGTTTTCTAAGTGTATTTAGAGTGAATGATGTAAAGAAGTTTAATTTAATTACTCAAAAATTTGAAAATGTAAAGAAGTTTAATTTAAAAAGTAACGGCCAAGCTAAAATTAGTTTTTAAATGAGAGGTAATGATTAAGAAATTGTATTCTCGCTTTATGCAACTTGTCAAAGCAACAATTATGAACTTTCTTTGTATTGATTATACTAAAGTGTAAGTATGCATGTTAATATCCAAGAATAACTTATATGTTCATATATGGTGATTGTTTTATATAGATGAGAGTATTCCTTCAGTGGAGAGTTTTTATCTAGTACTGGATAGTATACCAGTAGATACTTCTAATTTGATACTAAGTGAAAAAATAATTCATATTGAAGGAGCAAGTCCATTGAGAAGTGATGTTTGGAATCACTTCAATATGACTAGATGAATGGATAATGATGCTAAAGTCGAATGTAAATGTTGTCACACGATGTTAGTCACGAGTTTAATAGGTGTAACCTCTCATTTAAAGAGATAAAGGGAGTTATGTAACAGAAAAAAAATCGTATCAAGAGGTCAAATATTTTTTACCCCTAACTTAATGAAATGGAAGAATGAAATGACTACCACAACTTTTGAAAATAACAAATCAATGTTTTTGTTAGCTAAGATGATCATTAGTGATGAACAATCACTCTTTATAGTCGATAGCAAAAATTTAGGATGTTTTTCACTTCACTCTAACCGACCTTTAAGATCTAAAGTTGAAATACCTTGAAAAAAGATATTTTCAAGATATACAAGGATCAAAAGAAAGAAATATTAAAGACATTGTTGAGTATTTATGTATGATTAGCCATGATATCAGACATGTGGACAGTTGATAACCAGAAGAGGGGTTATATGACAGTAACAACAAACTATATTCATAACAATTGGACTCTATATAATCGATTGTTTAGGTTAATCATATTCTTTAATATTGTTATCATTTAATTATTGAGTATTTTATAATCATTTTTTATATTTTTAAATTGTAGGTTTATTTATAAGCTGAAAACACATATAAGCGAAAGATTGACAATCGTATGTTAGATTATTTAATGGATTAGAATATCAACACCAAGCTACCTACCATAATACCCAATAATTGTAACACAAATGATGCAATGATTGAAAAGTTAAAGAATTAGTTATAGGTTAGAAGCTTGAAGGTTGGTGGAAGGTTATTCCATATGTGTTGTTTTGTGCATATTGTGAATTTGATTATAAAGGACAAGTTAGAGGTGATAAAGGAAGTAGTAGAGTTAATTCAGGTTAGTGTAATGTATTGGAGTGCAATATCCAAAAAAGTTGATAATTTTAAAGAAACTGTATGATAACTACATATTTCGTGCATGAAGAAGTTGGTTTTACATTATCCTACCAGATGGAATTCAACATTGAAGATGTTGGAATATTTTATAATGCTATTGAGTTGTTCTTGGGAACAAAAATATCTAACTTCAAACAATTGCTTTAGCAGTATGTGTGAGATTAAGAAATCTATATCTAATTGGATATTTGATTGCAATGAGGTGATTTGGGTTTAGTAGAGTAGATGACGTAGAAGCTCAATTCTTACTAATATATGGTCAGACAAACTGTGGCAATTATTTATCTGTTAGACTCGAAATACAAAACAAGGGAGGTTTATGTTTTACAACATTTTATATGTTGATCATGCTTAAGACTATGTTGATTTCATTAAACAATTCGGGTATAATTTGTTTAGTGATTATCAATTAAGATTAGAAAAAAAATCAAAATCACAGTAGTTAAGCTGCAGCTTCAACTTTAACTTCATCTAAAACCAACGTGAAACCATTATTTGCAAAATTCATCATAGAAAAAAAGGGTTAGGACTTTTTACAGTAGAAGGGAGTTAGACAACTATTTGGAGGTAGGTGTTATGATTGAAGTTCAAGGTGTGGAGTTTGATGTATTACTATAGTGGAAGAACTATAAAAGTACTTTTCTGATCATATAAGTAATGACAAGAGATATTTTAGCAATTTCACTATTTGATGTTACTTTGAAGTCTACTTTTAATACTGACAAACAGATGATTAGTCTTCATTGTGCTCAGATTCATCCTAGTATTGTAAAAGCTCTTATGTGTGCCTGAAGTTAGTTAGAGGATGAAGATATTAAGGGTAAACTATATAATTTATGATATATTAATTTTTTCTATCATAATAATTTTAACAATCATAAATTATATTATCTTATGTTGCCTTTTTATATTAACATAGGTATTGGTACCAAGACTAGATTTTCAACTTAAAATTTCTTTGAAAAAAATTCAGTTATAAAGGCATATTTAATTGTTGATTATTACGAGTTGAATATTCATTTAATATAATTGTTGTAGGTATAATTTACATACTAATGTTTCTACGTGTGGATTAAATTGTGCAAATTATTGACCATCTTGACTATAACGATTAGTTATCCCCTTTCATCTATTGTTGATTTGTTATTTTTAATCTTTGTTTCTAAATTTATTTTTTTTCATATGATTGTTTTGGTTTTTCACAATTGAAGATATAAATTATAGATTTAACTTCTTTCAAACTAGAAAATGCACTTTTTGAGTAAAAATTAGATCTATGTGCTCATTCCTTATTTCAGGATGATAAAGTACCTAGATCTACATCTATTTATTTTCTAATTCATTTTACTTGTGTGTTTTTATGCAAATTCTAAAATGTTCTCTATGCTTGTTAACTCAACTTTAGTAACTATAATTCATAATTTCTTTTAATTTTTTTAAATTGTATCATTAAACAATTTGGATAATATTATCATTATGATACTTTTTCTATTATAATAATAAAATTATTTTCATAATATTATTGTGATATTTGTTGCATAAGCAGACTTATAAAATGAACCAAACACCATTTTATTAAATGGATTTTTAGATAAAAATATGTTATAAATTTTTTAGACAAATAAAATTTAAAAGAATAGTGATTAGTAAAATGAAAGAGAGAGTAATTTAAAGCAACATTAATCAAATTTTTAAAAAATTAAGCAAATATATTTTAATTATTTTTTGTCAAAAGCAAGACATTAAACTTAATAATTTTAATAATAATAGATAACTAGATATGTTATAAATTTTTTAAACAAATTTTTTAAAGTTTAAAAATGATTTATTTTTAATTAAAAAGTGCCTACATGAGCCCTATCAGGCTTCAGGCCTATCATAAGGCCTAATTGAGTCTCGAGTTGGGCTGGGCTCAAGCCTTACAACATTTTTTTGCTTTCCATATTAACTTGCCTTACAATTTGAGAAGTGTTCATCTAGAGAAAAGGCTTTACATAAGCTCCATTTACTTTAGCAATGGTACACTATGATGAAATATCATAACCTCATTTCCTTAAGCTTTGTTATATTGTCTGAGCTAGGACAAACATCTTACTTATTTATTAAGTCCAATGGAAAAATTTTCCTTTCATTTTTACCATTGAATAAGTCATATCCTTTTGTATCATTAATAAGGCATATTTTATCCTCAAACAAAATTTTGTTTCCCTTTTCAAGCAGTTGACTAATACTCAACACATTTTAATTAATTCTAGGTACATTAGTGGTTATTTTAGTACTTGAACAACTTTTAATTGTGATTGCTCTTTTTTTATAATAAATATGCATTCTATATTAGTAATTCTAGCATTAGAAATAACATACTTGTTGAGCTCTTTGAAGAGTTTATGATTGTATATCGTATGATTAGTGAAATCATTATTAATCAATTAGCTTTCATTTGAACTAAAAAAATAACTACAACAATAATAACACTCAATGAGAGCCCTGTTTTAGTCTGAGGAGGTCTAGTAATACGCAGCCTTATCCTTAGTTGATGGAGAAGCTATTTCTAGCTTTTATTTTAATTACTGGTTGCAAAGAAGGTTGCCATAAATAATTATTCTTCTTTTTATTGATATGCAATTTATGTCTCTATTTGTTGTGGCTGATTTATATTCTTAAAGATCTTTGTAAGCCACATAACTATTTAAATTTTGTTGCATTTAACATCAAGTCTTCTCCAATATTTGAAATACGCATGACTCTTTTTCTCACAGTGTTGTCATTGTGGATAAGTTGTTTTATTACTTCCTCCATTGTTGTTGTTCTTGTTATTATCAACAGCATCTTCTTTAGTCTAACTCTTCTTGCTTACTTTTTCTTTCCTTTTCCATCTTCACTAATTTCTAAGTTAGCTTTTAGAGCACCCTCAAGAGAGCTTTCTTACCTTATGAGCCTTCTTTGATCGTGAGACTGTAAAGCATTCATCAACTCTATTAAATGTAATACTTGACAAATCTTTAAAATTTTCCAAAAATAAAATTATTATCTCGAATCTTTATCAATTATATAATAAAAAATTTTATCTTCAAGCAACGCTACCTAATTGACAATGATGAGAAATCTATAAGATTTTTTTCCTTTTACAATTTTTGGTTCCTCCATCTTTTCCATCTAAAATTCCTCAATCAAATTTAGCATTTGCTTCCCTTCATCTTTCTCATTTCCTTCTTATATTTTCTTGAGAAAGTTCTATACATCTTTTGCTGACCTCGTAGTCATAAAGATTTATGTTGAGACAATCACAAATAGATATGCCTTTGCCTTTAGTTTTTGTTGCCTTCTTGCAATTCCTAATTTGAGCAATAGTTAGTTATTTGGAACGGGAGGCATTTTATGATCCTTCTCCCCAATTTTTCAAAATTCATTTACATTAAGTTAAACTTCCTTTTTGGCCTTTCATACATGCAAATTTTCACAATTATAAAAAATATTTTGGAATCCATAATGGATGGATAGATTATGTTTAGTAAAGGCATAGATTAATTTTGAGTGTGGTATACCCTCAAATTCTCACAATTCTTTTAAAAAATGATTCTGATAGTAATTTATTGGACTAATGAATTCAAACAAGGAAAAAAATTAAAAATTAATACACAAAGCAAGAATATAATTTTCTGATATTGTATTCCCATAATTAATACATCTTTAAATATACAAACATTAAAACTAAACAATAAAAAAGGAATCATATGATCAATCGAGGGACTCATTCATTATTAAAAAGCATAAAAATTAAGAAAAGAAAAAAAAATACCTAAAAATATAGTGAACAGTTGCCTGCTTACTTATTTTTAGTGAGGCAACATCAATAGGCATAGAGCAGAGAGTGACTACTTCCTGGTCCCTAGTGCCTAGTTTTATTTTAGACCTTTAGATCCCATCTCTACCAAAAGTGAAAAAGAAGAAAGGGAAAACGTTAACATAATCAAAGAATCTTAAATGAAAGGAAATTGACAAAAGGGATAAAATTGAAGAACAAATCATTCAATTTTTTGGTTAGCATTTTGCAGCGATCAGGCGTGAATATTTCTATTAGAAAATAAACACAAGATCCTATCTAAGCACAGCAGAATGAATATAAAATTTCAATATAATCAACTTTAACAAAATTTAATTTGAAATATAAAACAAGAAATTAACAAAGTTATACTAACATGTTTCGATTTCCTATTGTAATTTTCTTTTCGCCTCGAATCCATCAATCTATGAGCTGTTTAATCGTCCGGCCTTTAATGGTATCCACATATCTATTCATAGAAAAATCAAATCTAATTTGAGAGGGAAAATGTAAGAAGTTCTAGCTCCAAATTTTCTATTTTTTCCTTTTATATGAAAAATCATATTTTTATGTTTTTGGATTTTATCAAAATTACAACTAAAGTCAAACTTTAGTCATAATTACAAACTAGTCCTTATAAGACCATTGATCTTAAAGTTTCTAAAACTTCTCAATTAAGTCCAACTTAATTAAAATTTTACTTTCTCCTTTGTAGATCTTTTATGTGTGACCCATTATGCTCCTAATATATTGGTCATGATTATAAATTATAATTATAATTCATAACTAGAATCAGATAAATTAAAACTCCTTTTAATTTATCTTTAATTCCCTAATTAAACAATTTATAATCACAGATCATGATTGATGTCTAGCAACATGTCATGACTACCCAAATATTAGGAATGTCAAAGTGGTTCGACTTAATTTGTCTATGCATGGCTATGAAGTATAAACTAATCCTTTTGTCATTTAATGTTCCAATTGGAATTAGATATGGAATTTGTGTCTACTCTAAATAATCTAATCATGTTTGTGTTTGCTAATTAGTAAATGATTTATAATTGATATTTGAAAACAACTTTTTCAAAATTCAATTTATTCTGGCCAGAGATTCCCAAAATCATTACAAATCAAGAATAGCAGAACATTCTCCCTAATTACTTTAGGAAAATGAATTCTTTATTGATTTACTTAACTATCTCGATATAGTTCATACTATATCTAATAGCTACTAAACTGAACTACTCCAAGAATAGAACATAAGTAGCATCAAAATATAGTAATTCCTACATGAGACAACTTTGGTAATCTCAAGTCTAAGGATCAATTATACAACAATCATAATGAGATAATCTATAGACATACAAGTAATGTTCCATTCGGGATTCTATAATTGGGTCAGTTCAATGAACTTATTCTCTAATAAGCACCTATATGTTTGTTTAAGTATCTTCACACTTTATCTATCAGATCGACAAATTTCTTCATAAGAAAGAAACAAAACATGTGCTAGTTTAACCATTTCATCAACACCCCATCTTGATGAAACTATGGCTAGGAACATTTTAGAAATAATACAAAATGCAATTCGAATCTCATAATTATAATCGCGTTATAGTTTCTAATTGCATAATAATTAATCCGAGGATTTTATCCTTATGATTAATAATTAAATAATTAACAAATACACAAAGATTAAGTATGCCTTGTATTGAATAAAATAATGTCATACAAATAAATTTACAACCAAAAAATTGGCTGCAAGGGCATAAACCAACAATCTCCTACTTGCACTAAAGCCAACTGCCAATGTATCGAATACCTTAGCCATCCATATGTCTATCATGTCTCTTTTGAGATAAAGGCTTAGTGAGAGGATCTACAAGATTGTCTTTAGTGGGAAATTGCTTTGTCAGGATGTCTTTCCATTCTAATATCTCCCTAATCAAGTGAAACTTCTTTAGTACATGCTTGGATCACTGATGAGACCTCAGTTCCTTTGCTTATGCAATAGCACCATTGTCGTGGCAGTACCATACTATCAGATCAACAATGCTAGGAGCCACTCCAAGTTAAGTGATGAACTTTTTGATCTAAATTGCATCCTTCGTTGCCTTAGAACCTGTAATATACTCAACTTCAGTTGTTGAAGCTACGATGGTTGGTTGTTTGGAACTCTTCCAACTAACCACACCATCACAAAGAGAAAAAATGTACCCTGATTATGATCTACTATCAACTTGATTAGACTAGAAACTAACATCCAAATAACCCTGAACTTTTAGCTAAGTTCATCTATAGACTAGAAAAACATCTCTAGTCCTTCTCATGAACTTCAAGATCTTTTTCACAACCTTCTAGTGACCCTCACTGGGATTAGCTTGATATCTACTTATTATACTCAAAGCATAAGCAACATCTGGTCTCATACATAGCATCGTATATATGTTTGATCCAATAGCTGAAGCATATGGAACTTAATTCACTCTATCTCTTTCTTTTTATTTCTTAGGACACATGCTCTTAGAAAGATTAATCATATACGATGTAGGTGAGAATCCCCTATTGGAATTTTCTATGTTAAACCTCTTTAACACTTTGTATATGTACGTGGATTGGGACAAACCAAGCAACCTCTTTAATTTATCTCTATAGATCTTTATACCTAGTATATAAGATGCTCCCATATCCTTCATGGAAAAGTTCTTGGATAGCCATATCTTAACAGACTGGAGCATTGAAATGTCATTTCCAATAAGTAATATGTCATCCATATAAAGCACTATAACAATAACTACACTCCTACTTACCTTCTTGTAAACACAAGGTTCATCGACATTTTTAATAAAATCAAACTATTTGAATGTTTCATCAAAATGGATGTTCCAACTCTACGATTCTTACATCGCTCCATAAATGAACCTTTGCAACTTGTATACTTGATCAGGAAATTCTTTAGATTCAAAACGCTTTGGTCGTGTCATATACACATCTTCTTGCAAATTTCCATTAAGAAATGTTATTTTGACATCTATTTGCTAAATTTCATAATCATTGTATGTAGCTAGAGCCAATAAAATTACTATAGACTTAAGCATTGCTACTAGCAAAAAAGTTTCATCAAAATCAACTCCTTGTTTTTTACCACTAGCTTTGCTTTGTACGTATGTACATTTCTTGTAATAACCTGTTTTCATATTGAGGATTAGAACTTTAGCTTATTATTAGAATTAATGAATTGCATATCATTAACATACACACATATAAATTATGATCTTATACACATTACAAAGATAACATATGGACTCAATTGATTCGTTTCGGGGTATGAAAAGTTTAAAATGTTCATGATGTGAATTATGAAATGTTTGTGCCTTGCATTTTGACTTGATTGATCACAAGTAGTAAATTTAGAATTAATTGGTATAAAAAAAAGAGGGATTAAGATGTACATTTGGGCTAGGAAAAATGCCAAGTGTTAAGATAAATTGAAACATGAAAATTTTGGATGATTTAGGCTATAATTGAGTGACATTTGGCATTGATCATTGTGTGACAAATGGGCTGGTAAGTTGATCACAAATGGCATAGTCGATTAATGGACAAGTGGTAGCTATAATTCATGATATGTGACATAGCTTTAATGGTGACATATGGTAGCATATATACTTGATACATGTTGAACATGCCTTTAGACATATGGCCATTCCATTAGGTGACACCTAACACCTTAGGTGTAACATTCATTAGGAGCAAACTTGGTTCAGCTCATTTCTTGTTCTTTCTTCTCTCACTCACACCACTGAAACTCTTTTATTTCACCTACCTGAACTTGCTTATGGTTATGCCTAATTATTTCACAAATAATCCATACGTTAGCCTCACAAATTTAAGTAAAAGATCAGCTTGAAGTTGCCTTACTAAACCTAGCTGAAATCCGTCTAGGTTTTACCTTGAATGTGGGATGTTTCTGCATACTTGGAGTACTGGATTGGCTTGACCTTTTACGTTGGAATTTGAGTTAAACATGTAAGTAAATGGTTAGTGTTTATAGCATGTTATGATAGAGAATTGATGATGATGAATTAGGATGAATTATATATGATATTAATGATTAATTATACTGGAAATTTTTGCATAAACTTAGGTACTTTTCTATTATGTTTTTGCATGTACGAAAATAGTAAGATAAGGATTGTGGTATGGATTATTTAATTTTGGATTTAAGTTATAATTGATGAAGAATTCATGGTAAAGATAGGTGTTATTGAAGTGTTCTTGAATATGGAAAATTAGATTTGTAAGTCAAATTCTCGTTTCAATTTTATCATCCTCTTTTAATCTATTTTACATATCTTTAGAGCATGAATGTGAAACTCAAAGAATGAAAGTTGTAGATATTGTCTTAGCTTCACCCCTGTGAAAGGGTCTTGATAAAATAGTGACTAAAGCTTGAGTTATACTTGTTTCCCTAATACTGCCTGTGACATACCCCTGTGTAGGAACCTTATATTATTTCCTGATTTTTGAGGACTTTAGAGCCTGAATTAGTCCAAGTATAAAACATGAAAAATGATTATTGATATCTTACTATGAAACAGTTTGGCTGGACGATATCTAGATAAGTTTATATAATTAATTGAAGTCATAACCTAAGGAATGGATTGGTTCAATGTAGTTGAATTCAAATATAGAAATTATGATTTGTTTTAGGGAATAAATGGTTCTTTTAATGCAAACATTATCTTCAGAGCATGAGAAATGTGTATAAGGTATGGATGAATGAGCATTGAAGAACTTGGGGTACTTATGAATGAGAATTGGGTAAATTTATGAATATATATTGCTGGAAAAAGTTTGGTGAATGTATAAATCTAGCTTGCTAAAATTTCAGATTTAAAACAACAGTTATATGTGTGTTATAAGAGGCCTTTGATCATGAAAAATGTTCAAGGATAAGTGTAAATTATGAATTGATAATGATATAAAGATGTTCTCATGAATGTAATGTGATTCAAAGTATGTAAATGATGAATTGGAAATGGTTGAATGAGAACTAGGAAATTGTGTGAGTGTATAATCCTAGGTAAAAGAACGATAAATGTTTGAGTGATGAATTGAAATTGATCAAGTGTATTAAGGCATAAACCTAATTGCAAACTACATGATGCACAAACTATGATGAATTGTGCATAAGATTTCATACCCAGAATAATGAATTGAGCATGCATTAAACATGACACATATACATGTGTAACTTTGAGTATTCATTTGATTGATCAATTAGTAATGTGTACATGTGTGTATTGTTTGATTTAGAGATACACATCGAATGACACCATCCAGACATTACCGGCACATTGAGGCAATAGCTAACTGGAGTGTACTATGAGTTAACCTAGTTGTGTAAACTCAAAATATTTATGCTTCTGTTTGAATTATATGTATAGTGGGTAACCTAGATGTGAGATTTCGATTGGTAATGTGTTCTGATCAAATTGTGTTGATTAAACTTAATTCCTTTATATTGAATTGATATTGATATAATTGTGATATTACTGATTTCGGACAATTGATTGTCCTAGGAGTTCGATATTTGGGAATGTATTAGGAGTGTTTATGATTTGAATGTGAATAAGGAAATTGAACGCTCAATTGTTTGTTAAATGCTAGACTTAGATCCGATGAACTGTGAAAATTGAATGTGCTCGTTGATTGAAAGTGACTGATGATATATTATGTGAACTATTATGCTCCATTACATGATGTATGTTCATATAAAGGAGTTGTGACCGGATTAGCCAATATGAAAAGAGCTTTAAGCTCAATTGTGCGCATCAGAGCCTTAGGCTCAACATTTAATGAGCCTGGTATTCATAAAGAATATGGGATAGTACTGAAAAGAGCCCGATATCCACATTGGATACAGGACTCGGTCCCAACAAATTTAAATTGGAATGAGTCTCATTTGCATTTGCATTTGTATCTTTAAATGTGATCATGATATTGATTGTAAATGAATTTTGAACTATGTTGTGTTGATATTGAGAAATGCTTATGACTTTGATGGTGATATGAAGAATTGTGATAAATGAGTGTTGTGTTTTGAAATGATTACATGATATTCCTGCATTCAGAATGTACTTTTTGAATGACTTAAAAAGTGATTATATTTTTAAATGTTTCTTGTATTATGATGCAAATTGTAGAATAAGAGTTACAGCTTTGAATGAAGTGTTACTTTGATTGAACTAAATGTTATTCATTGATATATATGTTTTTTATTTTGAGTGAACACATCGATGATGGTTCACTCACTGAGTTCGCCAAACTCATCAAAATTGCAACGATGATTTTCAGGTACTAAGAGGAGACCTTGCTAGTAGAACAATCTAACTGAATTTTATTACTATTCACTTTGGATAAAGATATGGTTCAAAGCTCCAGTCAGCTGTAATATGAGGATTTTAGATAGAGCACTTTGTATAGTTTTCATTTTATGCACGGTGTGATCACAGATGGTTTCTGTATTGTAAATACATGGATGGTTTGTAATGAAATAACAGTGTAAAACATGTTTTGTTAATGAAATGAGATAAGTTGATTTTATGATTACTTACGATGTATATGATGCCATATTAAGTGAAAGTGACAGCTCTAATATGCCATTCCTTTAGGGTATGTGCTCAGATATTCTTTAGAATTTCGGGCATATATCCTATGGTAGTTGTGTGTTTCAATTTTTGGTATCAGAGCATAGTTTGGCATCTTTAGGGATATCTAAGACCATTTAGACAAGATATATGGTGAGAGATTCATATAGTGATCATGAGTATTGTTTGATATAGGTCATCCGCCTTAGGAGATAACATCGTAAAGTTAGCTGACATCGTAAAGTTAGCTGACCTTGAGTCCATGGGAGCTAATAAAGAGTCTCTAGTACCTCAGTCATAATAGATGCCTCCGAGAATTTTTAAGATAAGGGAGAGGAGGTATGATAAGCTGCAAAACCATGGAGCTATAGACTTCTTTGGAAGTACAAACCCTGTAGAGGCAGAAGGTTGGTTGGAGAGAACTGAACGGGTATTTGATCAGATGGACTGTGAGTTTGATGAAAGATTGATTATGTAGTCTCACTATTGCAAGGTGCAATATATCAGTGGTGGAAGACTATTCCTGACAGTTCTGCTTGACCATGTAGACTGAAGTGGGAAGACTTTCTGAAAGTTTTCAAAGAGAACTATATGCCAAAAATCTACTTGGACCAGAAAATGAAGGAGTTCCTCGATCTAAAACAGGGGAACTCCACAATACCTGAGTATGAAGTGTGGTTCAATGAGTTGATGGGGTATGCTACAGCCTTGATCTCAATGGAGGGAGACAAGTGTATATGGCTTGAGGATGGGCTAAATACCGAAATCAGAATGAGGCTGGCCGTTACCAATCTGAGTAGTTTTATTGAACTGAGAGCTGCTTCGATCAAAATAGAGACTGAGACAATCAGGTTTAGGCTAAAAGGTGGCTTTGGTTATTCTGGAAGAGATCAGTTGTCTGGATGGCAGAATATAGCAGGCAACCATCATATATGCCCAGTTGTGAGCACTGTGCAAAGAAACATGGTAGGGAATGTTTGTAACACCCCACTCCCACGTGACCCGAACCCGACATCGACGGTGATATCCGGGTTCGTGCCCTGCGAGGGTGGCGTGCTAAAACACTCATTCAGTAATCGGTACATTTTTTTTGAAAACAATAAATGCAGAATTCAATGCCTAATTTGGGTCCTCATTCAATCATATACAATTTCATTATACACAATTTCCAATAGCCACTCGGGC
>JANIJH010548374.1:0-15868 GCA_024520975.1 Erythroxylum areolatum
ACCTAGTTAGGAGTTGATAGTTCTTTTGAGTATTGTTTAGACTGTGATTTTGGACAGAATTGTATTTATGGATTTAAGAATTGAAAAGAAAATTTGGTTTCAATTTTTAGTGATATTTATATTGATACCGTGTGGATTTTAGTTGGGTTGCTCAGTAGTGCACCTTTATCGTGGGATATGTGTCGGAACGACTTGCGGGCGTCCCGATGTGTACCCTACGGTAAGGGGGTGCTACATGTTAAGCATTGGACTAGGATAGGTAAATAACTTCCAATCTACGTCTATAGATCCAATTCCTATAATTAAGTTATTATCTTTTCATATCAAATATGAATTGTTCTTAGACAAATATATTTCTAACTATTGAAAGTATGAATCATTTTTCTCTCTATGAGCAATAAGTCTCCATATATTCCCAATAAAGGGGACAAATATACTCCACTAACCTTATTGAGGACATGATAAAATCATCTCAAAAATAAATTCTTTGAATTCATCATGAAAGTGAATCTTTCAACATCTCCTAGCCTTTTAACTATACGTAAAATGTATCAATAAAGGTATTATTTCCAACTAGATGTATTGTTATGAGATTTGAACTTTTCAAATTTCATATCAATCCCACTACTTATCTTGAGAACCATTCTCCTATAAGTATACATTAAAACAAACACTTTATTTAATAAGTTTGTAAGATTATATCCAACATTTTGAATATCTTATAACTTTTTATTATTTAATTTATTTCTAAACTTATCGGATCATACATGCTTCAACTAAGTATCATATCTCAAAATCATTAACTTTGACTCTTTCAAATTCTTAGCATTTCGTATCTAATATGAAATCTTGCTAACTAATTTAATTGAAATTACCAAATGTAAGTAATAACACTAGGCATAACTATAAAAGAAATAAATATTGCTTCATACAATATCTCATATTGTATTCTTCTCCTTACATAAATCCATACACTTACAGAATTTTATTGTGGAGGTATTCACTAGAGAATCTCATTCTCTATAAAATACCAAAAAAATTAAAACTCTCCACATAGATCTTATTAGAGTGTTTCAACATTCTCAATGATTAATTTTGACTTATAATTAACTATTTTAAATTCTTCAAAATTTTAAATAAATATTTCTTTTAATACATATGACTATATTACATAAAGTCATTAATAATATAATGAAATACAAGTACGAACCTTTTATGAAATGTTATTACATCCTATGCATCATATATATAAGATCTAATAATTCAACACCTTCATCATACTTTCACTAAAGGTTAATTTAGTTTTGCTTCAACTTAATAAGTTTAACAAGTTTTATATGATTCATAATCAAAAGGATACGTATATCCTTGTATGTAACTTTATGATTCTCATTACATTTATTAATTAACATGATACAAAAGGATAGTCTCAATTATCCAACTTTGTATTCTTGCCACTAATGTTAAGTGTAAGTCCCCCTTCATTCAATAGATACAAAATATTTGTATAAGATTGAATTAACTAATTTTACTTAACAATATATTAGCATTGAATATTATAATAATTTTGAATCTAAATTTAATATCAAATACTCATAAGCATTAATTAGAAATACATATGATCACTATCATCATATCACATATAAGCCAGAAAAGTCATGCAATCATTTTCTTCTTATGATAACTATTATCAAACTAAGGCAAAGACTTTAATTGATATCCATGTTTATGTTTTTAATATACTAAATTAAATGGAATAATTTCATCAAGGTATTATACCTTTCAACTCTACTCCATGTAACCTCTTGCGTTTTGCTATCATGATGTTGACATACATTTTACATGCTGTTATCAAAGTTGATGAGACATTATTAAACTCAAAAAATCAATACTTTTCGTTGATTTTGACATATCTTTAAAACATGAACACTAAATCCTCAATAGAGATTAAGAGCAAACATTGCATAATGGGCATATGACTTTTATATTTAACTTTGAGTACTTTTCTTAAATATACCTTATATCTAAGAAATCTGGTTCACTGACTTATTATTAACTATATTAAATAAGATAAATTCCACTTAGAACAAAATATAAACATAAGAAAAGAAAGTCATTGATTATATAAGATCAGGACTTTAATCATATATTTGGTTACTTCCATTATTTTATTCGAAATAATAACCCTTACTATTATTCATAAATATTACTCTATCAAATGGATTCATAATTACATATTAAAGGGAGAAAGTTTTTGGGAATAAGAATTAAAGGTAGCTACTCTTAGCTCTTCAACCAAATTCTCAAGATGAGGGAAGAAGTACAACATCATGTCACGTTTAGAGTAGGGGCAAGGGATATAATCTCTTTATGGTATGATAATTGGACAAGTATTGGGGCTCTAATTCATAATCAGTTGGCAAGGGATTTATTGGTTAAGTTCTGTAAGAAAGCAAGACTTCAAAAGTTAATTCAAAATGGAAATAACTCTCTTTCCTTAGAAGAACTGAGATTATTGCTCATTCCTTAATATAGATACCATGGGGAGGAAGACATATACTTATGGAATGGATTTTTTGTATCATAAATTACTAACAGAAAAGAAAAGGAGCTAATGGATGGGGTAGGTACAAGAATAGGGTGGTGTATATTGGTTTGGTGAAAGGTTCTTAAACCGAATGCAATCTTGTTGCTTTGGCTAGCTATGCTGAATAAACTCAGTACTATGGATAGATTGAAGCTCCTATCCTCTTTTAACCATTGTATGCTTTGCAACTTAGAGGAAGATAATAGAGATCATCTATTCTTCAAGTGCAGTTTCTCTAAAAAGGTGTAGATTATAATTTCTATCCTATATGCACCTACCTCAAGCTATAACTATCTATCCTATTTGCACCTAACTCAAGCCATAACAGATGTCTTATAAGAGATATCTCAACTGCATACCTCTAAATATGATAAGGAAATATTTGTGGTGGTAGTAGCAACTTGTCTTTAAGAAATTTGGAAAGAGAGAAATAATAATAGGTTTATAGGGAAATCTAGAAGCCTAAGCTCTCTTATTGTACTCACAATTGGAAATATAAGAGAACAAATGATTATAAATCAGTTGGGAAAGCATTGTAGTAAAAAACTGGCTCTCTTTTGCAGAGTATAGTTTTTTGTCAAAGGGCTAATAGTACTTATAGAGAAGTTCTCACTGATCATCTACAGTTTATGGACTTTTATCATTATAGGTACTATTTAGGATACAGTAAAGTGAAACAGTGCAAGGTTCTATTTATGCATAGGGTATGCTTCATAAGCAACTCTAATAGATTTTTGCAATAATCAATTTAAGAAAGGAATGAAATATGATAATAGAAGGAAGAAGACTCACTTGTAGACATCAAAGAAGAAAGCATCTTAGTGCATCCCTACCAGTTCCTTAGTACTCAAGGAAAAGTTAGTAACACTACAGAGATTTACATAAAATCCAAAGAATATTGATCTCTTACCTGGACTAAGCGTGATTCTTCTCGCTTAGAGCTGGAATGATACCTTAGTATTGTAATTGATGACTCGCAGCCATTAGAGATGCCAACCCTAATTAGGTAACATTATGAAGATGCAATAAAAGGTCGAGTGTGGTTTTAACCTAATTACATAAATGATGTGGCCTTAACTGTAGCACCCCTTACCTCAGGGTACACACCGGGACGTCTGGAGGTCATTCCGGTACATAACCTACGATAAGGACGAGCTACATTCGATCGTTACATTCACTTCATATGGCATCATATCAATATGCACTTATAAGGAATCATAAGAAGATCACAGTATTTTGTTGTTGTTGCAACTACTCTTTCCTCATTTCCTTTCACAAAATCGATGATTACATTGTGTCTTTCATGTTTTCCTTATGTATATCATCAAAAACCTAATACAAAAGTCTTACATGAAAGAGTAAATGTATCAAATCTATCTAAGTCATCCAAGAGTCCCAGCTAACCGACCTTTGACTCATAAACTCACTCGCCCAAAACACGATCTGTACGACAGTGGAGTTCTTAGTGAAATGAATCGCCCCTCTGTCCTGAAAAGACAACGTTGCAATTTTGATGAGTTTTGCGAACTCAATGAGTGAACCATCGTTGATGAGTTCATCGGATCAAACGCACATATCACATAATTTACTAATATTCATTCACTGGGTTCAATCTTGTAATGTTATATGCAAGTTGGACATAAGTGGAGGTTAGGAATGGAGTACAAAGATGTAAAAGAATTTAAAGATATTGTCAATTATGCAGTAAGTACAAGATAGAATGTTAGTTTGAAAAAGTGTGAGAGTACTCAGATTAGCTATGTTTGTGTGGGTGGATGCCAATGGGTTTTGTATTGTGCATATACTAAAAATGAGGGATGTTGGAGGGTGAAAACATGTAATTCTAATCACACTTTCTTTACTACAAACAAACCTAAATTGGTTTATGCAAAATTCTTGATGAGACATTTCAAGGATAGAATTTGGAGAAGCCCAGTATAATAACGAAGAAAATGGTGGAAGAATGTAGAGAGAAGCTAAATATTTTTGTAAATTCAAGCATATGTAGAAGAGTGAAGAAAAGATTAAGGAAAGAGAAAGCAACAGATTCTATTGCTGAATATGCAAAGTTGCAAGGATATATACACGAGTTGAAAGTAAGCAATCCTGGGTGAACAATTGAATTACAATTATCAAGAAATGAAAAGAGCTCATTGCTACAGGTAAGTTATGTTATAAAGTTTATGTTGTACTTCGTTATGTTGTGTTATGAAGTATATTAATAATTATTTATATTTTCTTATATTTTGTTGCAGTTGAAACGATTGTATATTTGTTTTGACACCATGAAACAAGGATACTTTAGGGACCAATTTTTAGGATTGAAGGATGCTTCCTGAAGATAGAATTTTAAGGGCATTTGTTAAGTGTAGTTGGTATAGATGGTGATGGAGGAATGTTTCCATTGGCTTGGGCGATTGTGAAACTAGAAAACACAAATTTAGGGACTTGGTTCATTAATTTGTTATCATCTTATTTGGAATTAGAAGATGGTCAATGAATTACAGTTATATTTGATATGCAGAAGGTATGTAAAAAAATTTGGGATTGAAGGTAATTATAGGAAATATGATCTGATATGTTTTCTATTTGTTGTAGGGATTAGTCAGGGTGGTTAAGGATACTTTTCCCAATGTAGATCACTGTATGTGTGTGAGACATATATATCACAATTGGTCTACAAATTGGAAAGGAAATGACCTAAGAAAGCAGTTTTGGAATTGCACTTGGTCAACATATGTTCAAGATTTATATGAACAACTAAAGAGGCTTGACATAATAAGCCTTGAATATGTTGTAGCGTTGCTTGAGTATCTGAAAGAGAGGTGGGATGGATTTTATCAATCCTTTCAAATTAAATGTCCCATTTTTGATAATAAATTGAAAAAGACCATTAATGCATGGATTCTACTAGCTAGGGAGAGCAGTGATTAGCATGCTAGAGACTATTAGAATAATGGTTATAAGGAGGCATGCTGAGAGGAAACATTTTGTTCTTGGTTGGAAACATGATATAGCACCAAACATAATGAAGAAGTTAGAGAAAAACAAGAAAGAAGCAATACAATGGAGAATTGTATGGAATGGAGATGAGGGTCATGAAGTTTCAAAGGGTGATAGGAAGCATATTGTCAAGATCGGTAGACAATATGCATATAGTTGTCAGGCATGGGAGCTATATGGATATATATGCAAGCATGCAATTAGTGCAATCCATCACTCAAGACAAAGGGTTGAGACATTCATTGATTCGTGTTATTAGAAGGTTCACTTCTTGAGTTTGTATAAACATGTGTTGCAACTAATATGAGGTGAAATTTTCTGTCCTTCAAGTGATGATGAGTTGATACATCGTCCACCTAAAAGGGTTATACATGGTAGATCAAAAAGTGAAAGAAGAAAACAACAAGATGAGCTGAAGAAGATGAAAAATCCAAACAAATTGAGTTAAAAGGTTTAGGTGCATAAATACTAAAAATGTGGTCTTCAAGGTCATAACTCCAGAAAATGCTACAATAATACATCAGTTAAAATGATGAGACTTTTTCACATGTATGTAGATGTTACTTCAATCATATGAATACAATTTTATAAACATGCAGTTACTAATGTATATAATTAAGTAAATCAGGTTAGAACAGAGGGATCTTCACAGGTATACAGTTTTTAGTTTTATATTACTTATTATTTGAACTAATTACTGAAAAACATGTTTTTCATTATAACTATAGTTAAGCGATGGGAATTTGGTTGATGATAATGCTAGACTGACTCAACCAAACAATATTGTAAGTTTTTTTTTTCAATTTGTCTAACTTGTAATAATTACAAAGTGTGTTTGTAAATTTTTTTTTCAGTTTTATAGGTTGGTACACCTACAAATGCCTATATAAACCAATTTGGAGATGTTAACCCACATACGTTTGAATTATCATTTTAACCAAAGGGTTTACGATTCAGAGGACGTCCCAGTATTACTTCACAACATTTACAAGTTGAAGCAAGTAGAAGGAGAACCTTATTGACTTCATCATCACAACTTGATCTTACACAGTGAAGTACAAATGAAGTAAGCATCGATTAGTTGTATACATACAATGTATACATTTTTGTTGTACACATATGAATTTTGTTGTTGTTTAAATATAATGTAAATATTTTTGTTAATTAATAGGATTTGCTACACAACCTCTCTCTCTCTCTCTCTCTCTCTCTTACATTGCCTTTTTCATATTTGACAACATATGCAAATTATTCATTGTATATTAATTCATATACCAATTTTATTATTCATATACATCATATTCATTATATGAATTATGAGTTGTTATACTACAACTTATCCACTATATATTGGTTTTATATAATAGAATTGTTTTTTCAATTAAGTTACATAATTCATTTCCAAATTATATTATTCATATACAACATATTCATTATGATTTTTTATGCAACATAACCATTATTATATTAGTTATATATTCAAAATCAAAATTTTCATATGCTACATGAAATTAATATCAACCATTACATTATTCGAATTCAATACAATATCCTCATAACATGTTTACAAATAAAAGGGATTATAACCATAAGTAATCTTATTACAATTACAATGAACATTAACATACACTTAATTTGTTTTTTTTTCTCTTTTCTTAATAAATGTATGTCCTCCTTCAAAAGATTTATTTGTTCTTCAAACTCCTTTGTTGTGCTTCTTTTAACCTCTTCCTTTGACATTGATAAATCACTCCTTAAATTTTTAATCACTTTAATGACTGTCTCACTAAATTCTTCATCGTACCATTTAAAAAACTCTCATCTCCCAACCTAAACATTCAATTCAATTTCCGTAAACAACATACCTAAAAAAATTTTAACATTCAACTTCATTAATCTAATAACAATAAATTCTCACTAGATAATTAGGGCATCCATAAAACCTTCGGCCAAGATTGCGATTACTCCATGAAGTCCTCAATGAGGCCTTTAGCCTATAATAACAAACGACATTGATGAACTTTGAACTCACTGCTGTATTTATCGATGATAATGATGGATAATATATAAATGGGTTAAAATGCAATCTACAACCTTGAATGCGCATCAAAAGAACTTAAGAAGATGAATATGGGGATGATATGTTAAAATCATATCTCAGGACGTTAAATTCATAAGGACAATGATAAGATAAGGGAGGAGGTCAAGATGATTGCAACATACAAAGAAGAAAAAAATTTGTAGCTTTTTGAACCATAATAACTAAAAGACCTACTTTATTTATATGGTGCAATGTGTGAATCACTAAGATTCTACTCTATTATTTCTCAAGAACATGCTGAGTCCATCCACCGAGATCAGTTGTAAATATTGAAAGATAACATTTGTAAGGTTAATATTGAACATTATAGTCACTTGATTGAGGAAGTAAAATACATTTTGCATGCTTGGACAAATTTGCATGGTCTTTTATTCCTACATATCATAAATGGATACACTAATTGTCTTTTGCATTAAAGGTTTCGAGAAAAGGATAAAGAAAAGTGAGAAAGCATACAACCAATTTGATTAGTTAAGTACATTAGTAAAACTACAAAGAACCACACATCAATCCATTGTTTAGCTAAATTGTCCCTATGCTTCTAATCATAAGTTATTGTAATGGAAGATATAAATTTGTGTTCACCTTGGTCACTATAGATCTTCCCTATACCTCACTCCTATGGCTTATACCTACACGGATTAACACCCGTGCTAAATTTGAAAGCTTAGTGGGGAAAACATTTAGTTTGGATTACCACTCATAGCAGTTATACTCCAAGCACACACATTCAGAAATATCATAACTCATATACCATAAATTCACCTTCATGAATCAAACATTGATATTATTCAATGGTTGTGTAAACAATGATGGCATACTTAAGCAAAGTACATAATGCAAATATTCTTCAACATATTATCCATATACAAAAAATGCAAATATATAAGCCAAATATTGATATTAAATGCTCATTGATACAAATTATGATTATAATTGCACATCATTACAACCAATACAAATGCTCATCAATACCAATTATTCATGTTGTCATGTTGCATTTCTTATTTATGACTGTTAAGTTTCCTTTCTGTGTTAAGTCTGCACATTTTTTGTGGGTGTGGATAATGGGTGCTGTGGATATCTAAAGATATCAAATTGTGGATACCCGAAGTTATTGAACTGTGGATACCCGAAGGTATCAAACTGTGGACACCGATGGTGAACTTTAGCAACTGCATTATAACCCTATAGCATGCTCATCTATGCACCACCAAGAAAATAGTGCAGGCATTGTAAAATTTCCTTTAAGCTTTGCAAATTTCACAATTCGTTTATTAACAAATCATATGATATACATTTCAAGACATAAAATCTATATATGTGTTCATACATGCAAGTCATAACTTACCACCATTAGGAGGGTGTCAAAATCACACTTTTATAATCATACTATACACATATGAGCAATAAATATGCATACCAGTCATTTATGTACAAGTAAGTTTTCTTTGGAATACATTATGCTCAATCTTAAATTCCAATCTTCAATCACCCAATTCACACATGGTAAGTCCTATTTCATTTATTTCGAAGTGTTTGAAAGGTTTCACACACATTCAAAAAGATTCGAATATGATTCGGTAAAAAAAGGAAACAAAAACAATGCCACAGTCGTGATAGACACTCTCTCCATTCATACTTGGTCTTCTAGAAATTTTTTCCTATATGTCTATAGTTTCTATAGAACCAACAATTAGACTATTGAACTTCTAAATCATGAGATATAAGCAAAATATCACAAGTTGCTCTAAAATAGGGGCAACATCAGGTCTCCTTTTTTGATCCCCATTTCATAGGTCATAGAGCCAGAATTAAGCTAAAGTCTCTTCTAGAGATATTTAGTTCTATGTCTTAGGTTTCATATTAAACTAAAATCACACAATTTAGAGGATTGTAGGCTGAGTTATGAGTCAAACAATGTGACTGCCTCAAACTAACCCTACATATAATTTACCCAATACTCTCTTGTCATATTCAACTAATTCTATGGAAGATAACACCAAATTAACACCAAAGCAACATCCCAGCAGCCATTCCACATCCAATCATACATAAATACAGAAATCAACTAAGTAAAGTCCCAAACCTTAAAATTGGCAAAGTAGTTCTCCTAATGCTTTTCTTTCCCTTCCTCTTTGGCTTTGCTTGAATCACTAAGCGAAAAATAATAGGATGACGAAGGTGAAATGGAGAGGAGAAAAACATGAAGTTAAGCCATCAAAGTTTCATACATCTTCCCTCTCCATATGCCTTTTCATGAATTTTTTAGTCTTAGACACATGTTTCGATCCCATTGGTCCATATGTCACAATCCTATTGGACCATATGTTAAAATCTTGTTGGACCATGTGTTATAATTCTATTGGACCATGTGTTGCAATGCTATTAGACCATGTGATACAATTCTATTGGTCCATGTGTTACAATTCTATTGGACCATGTATTACAATTCTACTAGACACGTATGCTCTGATAGAGGCAGAATCAGATTTTGGTTCCTCCATGAAAGTTTTAGACCTATATCTCTAGTTTAATCTCTAATTGAAATTATCCAATTTGGAGGTCTAAAGGCTAAGATATGGTCAAATTACAAAAATATATTCAATGGAACCTATCCATTCAGCGAGGTACACATCCCAAATCAACTAACTTCGTTCTTATCACACAAAAGCAACACAAAAATACACCCAATTTAACCAAAAAAAATCTGATTTACTTATGAAATAATTCTTTTATCAATTCCTCTCACAACACTTAACAAATCCAAGCAAACATATCAAAAATTTTCATACATATTTTACATCTAAGTATGTATGTCCATGTCGAAGTGAACAAATTATCCATTTACGCTTGTTTTTTACATTAAGTACCATTATATCTTTTACTATATTTAGATGTATTTAGTTCATTATGTTCACTTTTTAATACACACCCTAGGCATGTTATAATACTTCCAGGGTATATGTTGGGACGTTACATAAGAAATTCTTTATTCATTAGGAAGGACTGGAATGTCTTTACAAAGAAAAATCTCAAAACTTTACAAGAAGTACTTTCGAAATTAATATATATCACAACTCTGTAATGTACGTGATATAATGCAAATCAGTTGATGAAACCACTAATTTTGTTAAGTGCAAAATTAATAGTCCAAAATTGATTTGCCTCTTTAATCTATTTATAGTGTCTGGTTGTTACATTGCACTAATTTATATGATGTCAAGAAAACATAATAGGGTTGATATGAATTAGGAGAAAAGATGAGAGCCACATCCATTTTAAAGATATAATGACCTATCCTCGTGTTGAGTTACATCGAGATCCCTTATTTTATACTTGTTTCTAATATTACACTTCTCCCCTTTAGAACTCCTCCAGAGTCTAGAGTAATAACTAATAGAATTTGGAAATATGAACTGAACTAGAAAAAATATAAACTTCTACGAAAGCACTAAACAAATTCTACTACTTGAAGATGAGTTTCGATGCTCAAAATTGCAATTTGATTTAGGTAGAAAATAATACTTACTAATGCTTCAACTTTACTTCTGTCAATCCAAAATAATGAAAATGTTAATTAAATGTGGTTATCCATGACATTGCCTAAAGTTATCATGTCAACTGTAATCCTAAAATATTACCACGTCAACATCTCACTTGACTCTCCTATCATCTCAATAAAACCTTATATGCTTGAAACCCTAAAATAAATCTCTAAAGATGCAACTCCCTTACCCATTCCAATCCTTCCTTATAAACATAGAAGCGCGGCTAAAATGTATACGCTTAAGTATGCATTTTAGTAACTCCTAAGAGCAAACTATCAATCAACAAATTTCTTCTATAGTAAATTCAACTTATAATTTAAAGCCAAAAAAATACATGTTACCTCTCTCTATTATCATCATATAATCGCAAAGTTAGTTCATTGCTAGAGATCATAAAACAAAATGAACACTATCCTACAGCAAGCATCTAAAAGCAAAATCCATATACCATTCTATAAATTTTTACAATAGGCTACATAATAACACAAAGCATACTAATTATAAGCAAAATGGATAGTTAAGAGTGGCTAAATACCCATGAATAGAGCAACTGCTAGTTTAAGTATAATGATAGTTACCAGCGCACAAAATCAAATCTCATCCTAATTTCTCAATAATAATGCAACACTTATTTTCTCAAAATCAACAATTCAATTACATTGCATAGCCACCAAGTTTTTCCTTCTTCTCTAAATGATACAAAAATTTACATAAGTTAAAATCAGGTAAATTAGAAAACTGCTATGATATTTTCCTATCAATGAAATGCGAGCTTATGATTAGAAAACTGAGACATTCACATATGAATGACAATGCTTGTTGCGGCGAATTCTCTCCCAAATAGACAGTGATGGATTCCACATAGAGAATGAAATAAGGAGAGGAGGCAAAATTAGGAGATGCAGACGATGAGTCACCTATGAATGATGATGCTTGATACGTCTAATTCCATATAGAGAACGAGATGAGGAGGATCAAACGACGACTTTCATTAAAACCATGGGTAAAGAAAACGATTAAACCTTCTTCGTTTTGTTTACCACTCATCTAATCGCTCTACTTAACAAAAATGATGGGTTAGAGTTAAGCTTAATAAAAATTATCGTTAAGGTTAACGATAATATAAAGGTGGGTTGCGCTCTTTTAATAAAAAATAATATTTTTTAATTTAATTAAAAAGTGGGTCCTACTTGCCCCATAAGCGATGACATGGTGCATGGGGCCCACTTGTTTGAATAAAATAATAATTGTTAAGTGTCAAGTCAGATGCAAACCCATTTGAATTTTTCATTAGGGTTGGGTTATAATGCAACGTTTTTTAAATGTTAAGGTTAGAATTGTTAATGTCTGAATATTTGGGTTAAACTTGTCGATAAGTGCAAAACTTTGGGTCAAAAGTAACCATTTTTCCTTAATTTAATACATAATGTCATATAAAATGTCATAATTTAAAAAATTGTTAAATATAGCTAATATCATCCTCATTGCTTTTATATACAAATACCAATTGATGCACTAGACATAATCTATGAAAATATCATCAAACTCCACACCCAGCTAAGTTTTCTATCTCTCGAAGTAAATTTACCGTCTCCCTTTTATTTATTACATGTCATGTTCTTCTCTCTCAAGACATTTATGAAATCTACATTTTATGGATTAATTATCTTTTTCAAATGACTCAAAGAAATTGCAATATTCCTTTCCTTGCAATAAATAAGATAAATAGTCATCTATTTGTTACAATCCCTATGACAAACTAAATACTATAAATAGAATTTACCCTATACTTTGGACATTCAAATAATCTTCTTCTGGTGTTCTTTGATGTCCAAAATGTCCGCAAATGAGCATATAATCTATAATTGCAAAACGCATGGAAAAGTTGTTACACACTTGCTGCTATTGATTATAACGATTCCATATACCAAAATTCAATATATTCTTACTAAATGTTAACTTGCCATAACACCTAATCATTCTAGCATAGATTGGTACAATCATATCCAATTAGACCACAAAAATAGTGATTTATTAATTTTAAGCTTATGCAAAAAATACAAATTGACATATACAAGCAGATAAATTAGTCAAAGCCTATAAAACTTTTCCTTCTTAAAATTGATACTGATTTTCTTAAACTTAGCCCATCTAGATTCCTTTGTAGAAACTTTGTGATAGTGATTATAAAGATTTGTCCTCCTAACCCACCACTACAAATTATTGAAAGACATCTTTTAATAATCAAAATCATCTAAAGATAACTCTGTGAAAATGATCCAAAAACCATCCTTTAATAGTTAAGAACCATTTTCATAATTTATTTTATGCATATGAAAATGAGCATAAAGAGAGATTAAAGAACTATAAATAACCAAAAAAACTATTCCAAAAAAGAATACATTAGTTAATTTAAAGAACATCAAATGACTAGGCCATTGCTCCACAACATTTATGAGAGCAAGAATGAAAAAAAGAAGCAATCAAATACAACTTAAGGGGGAATGCTTCTTGCCACAAATAATCAACAAATGTCATAAAAAGATGAGACTCTCTAACAAAAAAACAACAAAGATTTATTGGTGGAAATGTTAAGAAGATCATATCTAACATTTTGTGCGATTTCTAAAACAAAAGAAATGACAACCAAAAAATGGTTTAGATAAATCACAGGTATAAGTTTTTAAAATTACATTCGTAAATAGAAACCAACATGTTTAGATACTAAAGGGCACGAAACAACACAATTGAAATTGTAGCACCCTAACTCTCACAAGACATGTACCTGACATCCTTCGTGATGTCCGAGAACTTGTCCCACGAGGGTAGCATGATAGCACACTTGGTTAGTAAAATCTCGTTACAAATTTTTTTTCAAAACAATGCATACATATGTGGAAATCAATTATCAAATAGGGCCACTTTTATTTCATAAAAATTTTTGATCACAGTAATACAATCATTATATTCTCAATAGCCATTTGGGCCCATTTTCAAATACAAAAATACTTGTAGTCATAATTTGATTACATTTCAAAGTCATTTACAAACTTTTCCAACTTAGAGAGTTATTAAAAATAGAAATACTCCAATACACAAATTACAATAATTGTAGAAAACTCAATTCGATACAAAGATAAAAAAATACAAATGCAGACAATAACTGATCCCGACCTCTATCTTTTACTTGTATGCAGTGGCTATACTCCCGTTTACCTAACGGGGCACTCTTCTGAGCTTGGAAAATATTGTAAGATTTTGGATGAGATTTTGCGAACTCAATGAGTAACCATCCTCGATGGCTCACTCAATCACATAACATGTACAATTCATCAATTCATTAGATCAAGTCACATACATTACACATTCACTTAAGCATATATCACTTGATCATTCATTTCACATTTCTCATTCGACATGTTACAATTATTCACATCATGCATATGCAATGCACATGAGACTCACTTTCAATTTATAACTTTGTTGTGGCCGAGTGCCTAACTGTCCCGTATCGGGCTTATTGATAATTGTCCTATATTGGGCTCATTGAAACTATCCCATATCGGGCTCATTGAAATTGTCCCATATTGGGTTCATTGAAACTGTCCCATATCGAGCTCATTTTATTTAGTGAGCCTTTGGCTCTTATATATTTTCTGAGCTCTAGGCTCTTTTTCACATGTTAAGCAATAAGCTCTTTTTCAGTGGCTATTTTGATCACAACTGCCTTTTTCTTTCATGCATTCACGAACTGAACTGCATCACATAAATTCAATCAATTGAAAGTGCTCAATATCACACAATCATATTCACTATCACATTCTCATTCACTTTGTCATCAGACCTTAGTCTGGCATTCAACATTTAAGTTGAGAAAACAGTTATTCCATCTAATTCACATTCAATGAGCACTTCAATATCTCATTCACATTTCACAATCATCAGACCTTCTGTCCGGAAATCAACACAATTCAATTCGCTTTCACAATGCATAATCATTCAATTCATAATATAAACAAACAAATAATAAGTAAAACCATCTAAGTCTACTCACATTACACTCCAGATTAGTGTTAGTGTCCATGATCCGGAAACATCTAGATGTGGACGTTCTATACTATATCATCATTATGCAAAACACATATTGCACACATATTATTAATTGCACAATCACATAAATATTCAGTTTTACACATATACACATATGTATATGTGTAATGTGCATACTCAATGACAATCCTGGGTATATTTTCTAAATTCAAATCTTATGATCATTCTCATTTCATGATTCATATTTGTCTAATTGAACTTAGATTTACACTTCATTTATACATGATCATTCTAAATTCTCCATTCAATCTTTACCCTTTGTATGTGTCTAGCTTATTCATAAGCTTATACCTTAAGAACACTTGGTTACTCTATAACATAACTCAATATCTCGTCATCTCTTTTCTAACCTTATATGATTTCATAATATCCAATTCTCATTCACAATTAATCACTTAATACATATTACTCATCTTCTTTGAATCATAGCTACAATCATATGAACATCTTCATTCCGATTATACTCATGCATTTGATACTTTGATTTCATCCATTTGTTCACTAAGTTTTAACCTT
>JANIJH010548411.1:0-15859 GCA_024520975.1 Erythroxylum areolatum
ATAGACTTGTCTATATTTCTGATTGATTTTATGAAATGAGAAAGGCATTTTGGTTTTTTTTAAATTCAGTGATTTTCGTATTGTGGATTTTATTGTATTGATGCCATGTGGACTATAGAATTGATCGAGCGTAGTGCACCCTTATTGTGGGATACTTGTTGGATGACCCACGGGCGACCCGGTGTGTACCCTACGGTAAGGGGGCGCTACATCTGGTCAGGAGGAAGTTCAGTCATGATCATGAATACAAACGTACAACACATCCAAGTCAAATATTTCATACAGAATTCAAATGATTTTGAAGCACTGATGACAACAATTGTGAAGCACTAAAAGTACCTTGAGGCTTCTACTACATACAAAGAGTCCTAAGCAAAGACTTTAAAAATACCTTCCCCATTCACAGCCTTATGGTATATGGAGAAAACGGATTGAACTCAATCGATTGTTATTGGAAATACTCCTATGAGGGATGATTGTGCCTAGAAGTTATTACAAATTACTCAAGCTTTCATCTTTTGTTATTATTACAAAAGATAGAGGACAGAGATAAATAGAGATCGTAAATTTGTCATCTCCCTTCCCCCTTGTAAACTCAGTTGTTTTTTTTTTAATTTTTTGCTTTAAATGATGGTATAGACTTTTTTTGCTCTATCTAAATTCTTATAAAAATATTCAAAAAAATACTAAGATATAATACTTATATCTTTATAATTTTTTAAAGTCATCTGCTCATGAGTCATTTTATATATAAATAGTTAATATTAGACAATTAATTTATCAAACATCTTTAAATAAACAACTAAGGTTATCTGTTAGTTAAATCAGCAGATTAAAATCAATTAATAGTTAATGCAATTCACTCATCTTCAATATTATATCTTAGTATTTTAAAAATATTTAATAATTATATTTAAATATTTATGTTTTAGGTCATTTTAATATTGTTAAACCTCCATGCTTTTATGTATATGTAATATGGATATTTAATGTATTAGTTTTCAATAGCATACCAAATTCATTTATTTTATAATATGATTAATAAAACGTCAAAATTTTCAATATTGGTTTACAATACTCCAAATTTTAAAAGTCCAAATTTTAAAAGGAAAAAAATGTTTGTAATTATTTAAGTTAATTATCAACAATTAAATTGAATATTGTCCTTGAACTTTTATATATGTTAACTAAATTTCAATTTACTACAAACAAAGTATAATGATATATTTAAATAAAACTTAAAGGATGAAATGTATATATTTCTTTTATTTAATCAAATAGATAATATTATATATTTTCATTATTTAATTAATACTTGACATTGTTAATAATAGATACATTTAGCATTTAATAGGATTGGAAATTCGGTATTAATCAAATAAAATTTTAATTTTCAGGTAAGTTATCCTCAATTAGATATATAATATAATCTCAATTTTCCATTACTCTTTTCATTTGACAGTTTGAATGTTTAAAATTAATTTAAACATTGACTAAATTTGAATTTAGACTTATTTTTAAATATTTGATGAAAGTTTAGAGTAAATTGTTGACAATAAATATGATATAATCGATATTAAATATGAAAGAAATAAAGAATTTGGTGTGTGGTGATGTATCATATGTCAGTGATAATGCTTACAAGTTACCGATATAGTCATTGTCACAAATAAATACTTAATTTAATAGAAAATTATATTCAAATTTAATTAGAATAATGTAATAATAAAATTAAAATTTAATAGTTTTATGCATTGTATTATAGGAAATAATTTATTTGGTGTAAGTAAAAAAAAGTATAATTTAATTAAATTATATTTATAAAATTTTAACATAAGATTATATTATAACGAGAATTCTATCATTCGATAATCTTAATAACCTCTAAATTTGTTA
Organism: Erythroxylum areolatum; assembly: GCA_024520975.1. Taxonomy (NCBI): domain Eukaryota; kingdom Viridiplantae; phylum Streptophyta; class Magnoliopsida; order Malpighiales; family Erythroxylaceae; genus Erythroxylum; species Erythroxylum areolatum. Next base: position 1,897 of record JANIJH010548411.1, read on the forward strand.
ATTTTATAGTCTATTTTTTTTTCAAAAGATAGTTTTAATTTTTTTCCAAATTAATAATTCGTAATATAATATTATTGAATTTTTTTGTTCAAAATCAAATTCTTTTACTTTTGTTAATTTATTCATTATTATTTTTCCTAAAATCTTTGACAATGAATATAGGATATTTGTTTTTAAATTTCTAACAATTTATGAAAATAATTAAACTGATTTTATTTTTATTTTTATCATAAATTGATTTACTATTAAAATATATTATTTAATTACTTAATACTAATTATTAATAAAAATTATTATTTTAATTTATAATCAGTTTAAAATTTTAAACCTTATTTTAAAATTTTAAAATGTTTTCATACTTAATATTTATTTGATAAATGTTTTTAAAATATGTAAAATTTAAATAAAATTAAGTTTTGATAATCAAAACTATATTTATAAATAAAAATATTCACTTATTTAATTATTACTGTAAAATCCCAAAAAGTGTTTTCTTTTCTTTATTTTTCTTTATTATTATTATTATTTTGGTACAAGAACGTTAATACAGTATCGGCGTGGTTTTCTCCTGCGCGGGGGCGGCATACAAGATACAACTTAAATGTAAGTCGTGATTTAGGAAGAGAAAGAGAGAGTATTACAGGCTTCAATGGCTTCCTCACCGAAACAGGAAGACCCATCATCAAGTATATGCATATCTCAGCAGTGGTCGGAGGCTGCAGAAACCATTGCATATGGTTATGTGGCTTCACATCCTCCTATTGCCTTAATCTGTGGCCCTAAAAACAGTGGCAAATCCACCTTTTCTCGTCATCTCATCAACGTTCTTCTCAAGAGGTTTTCTTCTTTCTTTTTTTTTTCCCTCTCTGTTTGACTTTTGGGAATGCTACGTTTATTGCAAAGCATAGTACGATTTGGCTTCTAATCGATTAAATTAGATTGTTTGGCGGTTCTGAAAGAATTTAATTTTCTTTCTGAATTGAAAAATAAAACAGACTCGAACTTTGATCAGTGATGAGTTGTTTTTATAACGGTTCGCGGTGTGTATAAGGAACTCTTCACATGAGTATTCCCCGTAGACATTGTTTTGAATTAACGTTTCTGTCAGCTACTTTGTGCATCGGTTTGTTTTGGATATTGGCTGTCTCATTAGAGGTCTTTCTTCTGTTTTTGAAATTGCACGATCCTTATTGACTATTGTTGCTTTGTAGGTATAGAAAAGTAGGTTACTTGGATACAGATGTTGGGCAGCCTGAGTTCACTGCTGCTGGTTTGTTATCGTTCACTGTGGTTGACACTCTGACTTCAGGTATACTTTTGTGATCTTTGGTTATTTAGCATTCGCCTTCTTGATTCACGTGAACTCAACTATTCGATCCCTAACTCTTTATGGGTCAAAAAGAATATATCTTCCGTGCCCCTTTGTAGTTGAGTGAACAATATAATTTCATTGGGCCATGATAGGCTTAGTTGAACATAGCTTAACCTCCTCGGCCTTCTTTATTCATATCCTTAGTAGATGCTACATCAACTTTCCCACTGATGCAGCCATTAACTTTCCCACTGATGCAGCCATTTTTCATCTGGGTTGTTATCCAAGCTCTAAGATTTTGTTTTCTGCTCCAAAGAGGCTTAAGGATAATCCTTTTCTTCTTTTTCCTTGTTTTTTTTCCTGACTATATGTGCGCTTCCTAATATATCTAATGTTGACTGCTGTTTTCCTTTTTCTCTGCCCTTCAAAAATCAGATTTGGCAGTTCCATGCCTGAAGACACCGGAAAGGTATTAGTCTATTAGATAGTTAGCTGGTCTTAATGGTAATAGTTTGATTTATTGAGAACTTGAGGTGTTGATTGCACAAATTGTACATTTGTAATTGTCCACTTATACTCTTTGTTCACTGTTTAAAATCTTCTTTCAGATTTGGCATTTAATTCTTTCTAGTAACTTCTTAGGTTTATATTGAACAAGTTACCATGCTTACCTGATCTTAGATGAAATAACATCCCGTCTGATTCTTTTTTGTTATCTGCAGATGTTTGTTCTTTGGTGATATTTCTTCAAAAAGGGATCCCGCAACATATGTTAAGTATATTTGTACCATATATGATTACTACCAGAAGGAGTACATGCTTAACATGGGTAAAAGCTCTGGAAAGACTGAGTTGCCCCTTGTTGTGAACACACCAGGCTGGGTGAAAGGTATAATTTTTATTCGCATTTTACTTTTGCGACCTTGACCTGTATCCTGATCTTGCAGTTCTTGATAGTGCTAGTGTTTTGTTTGCTGGAAAAGGGTTTAATCGTCCAAGCACAGCCTGATTTGACATTTTTGATATGATCCAGGTGTTGGCTATGACATTTTGGTGGATATGTTGAAATATATTGCTCCTACCCATGTAGTTAAGATAAACATATCTTCTGAGAGAAAAAATCTACCTGCTGGACCATTTTGGTTAGGTGAAGATGATTATGGGAGAGAAGTCAATCTTCTTGACATTCCAGCTTGTCAAGACTCTTTCAATAGATCGTGAGTTCACGACCATTGTCTACATATTCTTTATCGCCTTTGCTCCTTATGATTGGTTCTGTGTCAGGAAATCTGGCTTTAACTTGTATTTTGTTCTATCTTAATATAAAGTATAAGGTCCTTAAAGACATCTAATTGAAGGTTCAGCCTTGACTAACTATTCAATTGATCTTCTGGCCTTATGCTTAGTTATTCCAATTCTTAATTTTTAATCCTAGATTAATCCAGCTGCTTAAAGTTACTATTTTCTGGATAATGTAAATTTGATTACTACCAATAGCTTATCTCTGCTATAAGTTTACAACTCAGTATTATTCTGTCAGATTGCCGGCACAAAAGGATTCACATCTTCTGCGGGATATAAGAATAATGGCTTATTTCAGGCAATGCTTTCCTAGCAATTTTAATATCACTACCATCAAGGAACTTGCAAATGCGATTGCCTCTCATCCTCCTTATCAAGTCTCAATATCAACTATCCACATTAGACATCTCCATTGCCAGGTTGGTCATAAGAGTATTTTCTAATGACCTTTTAATTCATGTCTTTCCCATTTCATAATTCAGTGTCCAAAGAATTACTTGTGAAAAACAAAAACATCCTGCTAGGTACCACGTAGTGAAATCTTCTACAGCTTGAATGCAACCATTGTTGGTTTGGCAGTTACTTCTGAACAATCGGAAGATGTACCTTGGTGTGTTGGTCTTGGTAGGTATTTTCGTATGCCTTTTCATTCACTGAGCTTGTTATTAGTGCCTTTCCATCATACTCTAGTGGTTCATAGTTTAGAGGCATTTATATGCTTTTGTTTTTTATTGGTACTACCTTTGTGATGTATCAGCCAGTTCAAATTGAGACAGGAAATTTATTTACTACATTGCTTTGGTGTCAGTGCCTTGTTCTATGGTGTATAAGCCACTCAATAGCATCTTGCTTACAGCTAAAAAGCTCCTGGTTTTTCTTGCTTGTCAATCTTATTGCTGCATGAATGTGCCTGATATATGGACAAGTCTCATCTCATTGCTGGATGACTTGTTTGGGAAGGCCAATTATAAGTGACACATTGTAGTTCTTAAGTTCTGATAGTGTTCTGTTCTTCTTGATGGCTTCATTCCTCCAGGAATTGTTAGGGGAATAGACAAGTTCAAAGATTTGCTATATGTGATTACTCCTGTTACACCGAGCACTCTGCAGAAGGTTGATCTTCTTCTACAGGGATTTATAGAAATCCCTATTTGCTTGTTGCAGGTAATTAATCCGTTAACTTCATTTTTCTTAATACTCTAATAGCTTCTGTTTGTGATTGAGCCTGCTTCTACTCCTGCTGACCCTCCAGAGATTACTGTCTGCACCAGGGTTCTCTTTCATGTTTTTTGCGTTAAAAAAGTGTGATTGTATTTTGCCTCTCAACAATCTGCATACTAGGGAGAAAGATTAACTCACAGTTTTGACCACAGTGCTTAGTTGGATCTTCTCTTGCTCTATAATGTGTTGCTATGCTGGTTTTGCATCTCAATCCTGGTTATGGCAACATAATGTTTTGTTTCGGCAGTTGCATGTTTTTCTTGGTTTCATAAACGCTTTGCAATCTAATACCATTGAACATAGCTTGTCATGCCAAATGCCTGGCTTATAGTTACCTTAGCTTTGACATGAATATTTTGCTTTCTCCTCACCCTACATGCTAACTAGGCACCGAAGCCTTGCTGTTGCTTGGCTATAAAATGTATGCATGCTACGGGACATGAAGTTCAAAATGCAGCAATTAGAAGATTGCCATGTGGCATGCCATTAAGAAAATAACCTATTGAAGCTTTTAGCAGAATTTGAGCCAAATGTAACTCACTCCAACTTGAAAATCCTGTCCTTTAATTGGCTTGGAGAAACATGTGAGCTCCCTCTTCATCCATCAAAGAAGAAAACTGAACATGGAAAGCAGAATATGGAATTTATATGCATTGCCTTGTTCTATTTCTGGACTTCATAACGTTTCTTGTCACACGAAATTAATATTAGACATAAACAAGTTAGGTTGTTCGACTGCTAACTATTTGTTTCGGTCAAAATTATGACAACCTAGTTCGTCAGTTCCTAGTATCTAAACAATGGATTTCTTTTCAGGTCCAAGGATGCACGTCGCCCTACATGTCTACAAACGTTTTGGCCACAAGCTAGAAGATAGCAAGTTGTTGATACTCGAGAATAGCATTAAACGAACACTTATAGAGATAAAATCTTCCGACTAAAGTATCTTTATATCATTGTATTCCTTAAATGTAGTCTTTAGCTTCCAGCAATTTTCCACCCACCGGAATTAATGAATCTGAAGTCTGAACGGCCTTCATAGCAATCATAGCCTCTTTCTGACACAAAATTGCATTAACCATTTGCTTCTCTTCAATAACTCCTATATTGGGCAAGTATGTCAAATACAAGTGGTGGATTTGCAAGGTGATCAATTATAGAAGTTTGGTACTGTAAGGCAGTTATATTATATAGAAAATCACGAGTCATGACGCTATTGCACTGACTGTGACGCTCTAAAATCTCTGAACTATAATTTAGTCAAAAAATTATAATTTCATTATTAATTACCAAAATTTTATTTTTTTTAAAAAAAATTACCAAAATTTTATATTTTTTTTGAAAAAATTACCAAAATTTTATTAGTCTCAAAAGTAATGCTCGTCAATCACAAAAATTATCTTCCCAAATTGTAACGTTCAAAATATATGATAAAATAATTTTACTCAATTTGAACTGTAAGATTCAATTAGACTTACACATTGTCAATCACGTTCAATAAAATTATAAACAATCTTTCTCTCTCTTAAAAAATACAGCAGAGGTAAGTTGCCTACTTAATAATATTAACATGATCGTATTTTATAAAATCAAATAACTCAATATATGTTGGAAAATAATAAAACGAAAAAAATACATAAAATATTAAAATACACAAGCAATACTCAGCATGTCCAAACAATCAATAAACATTCAAAATTTTATTATTAATAATTATTAATGCTAATATTATTTTAATTATTATCATTTATATTTTACCTCTCTATTAACTTAATTAACTAGGTTATGTGTAATCTAGTAGGCTTACATTCAATAGTATGTTGGCTCATCACTATTCATCATAATCACTCACTAAGTGGCAACGAAATCAAATTTGTAAATATCAACTTAGCGTACCTCAATCCCTCAATTCATATGGTACTCTAGGTACTATAATATTATAGTATTTAGCAATTGGCACAGGACATCTCGATACCTAATATCTCTTAGTACGAGCTCTACAAACAGATACATAACCACAACCTGCTCATTTCTCAACAATTCTTCAATTTAAGACCATTGAATATATCATATCCTAAGCAAACCATAAATTCAGAACTTTCACAATCTATCCTCAAGCCATTATAAACTAATCTCTATCTAATTTCATGAATGTGATTTATGTTACCCTAATATTCTTAATTATACACACATATAACTGGAAATTATAAACATCATATTTTCTCCCAGATTATTAAGCGATGCACATCATAACACATAACAAAATATAAATACTAAACATTTTATACCTTGATTATTTATTTAGTAAATAAAATTCTTAAAATTCACGTATTTAATTATTAATCATTAATTTAATTAATTACTAATTCAAAACATGAATTTACCATAAAAATAATTTAGTAATAAAAATACATAATTTTATGAACCATGCACAAATATAAGTATATAGTTTAATGTTATCCTTACCTGGTCTTCGGACTCAACTATTTTGATTATTCTAATCTACTCCCTAATACATCCTCCAGACATAAACATTTGCAAAATTACATTATATTTTATTTATGAAAATTTTCAAATCCAATTACACTTAATAATCCAAAGTTACCCCTTTTCTTAAGTAATCAAAAGTCACGGTTGTGACACTTACATGTGATTTTTTTTTAATTGTTTGTCATTTTATTTTTAATTATATCACTATTAGTTTTAACAAATTAATATTAATTTTAATTATAATTATTGGACTATTTATTTTATAAAAATTAAAATTAAAGTGATAAAAAAACAAATTTTGTTTTACGATGTGCCTGTGACAAAAATTTCCATTTTTCATTTTTATTTTTTGTTTTAAAAAAAAATAAAATGATAAAAACAAAAATTTTGTGACAGACAAAATTTTCCATTATTATTATTATTATTATTATTAAAATAAAAATTTAAATTTTAAAAATTGATTAATTTATTAAAATTGATTAATTAATTTATAAATTATAAAAATATTAAATTAAATTAAAAATCATTAAATTTATTATTATTATTATTATTATTATTATTATTATTATTATTATTATTATTATTATTATTAGCTTGCATGCATATTAATACAGTATTAAACATCTTGTATATTTATGATAAAGTTTTTTTCTACAGAAAATGTTTTTGAAATGTAAATAAATTATATAATATATTATATATTTGGGATAATTTATTTTGCTTTCAACAAATTTTTAATTGATTAATTTACTAAAATTGTTTAATTAATTTATAAATTATAGATATTTTATACATAAACAGTAAATTTTACCAAACTTTTTTAATAAAAAATAGACATTATCTGCTAGTCAAATCAGATGATATAATGAGTTATCAACTAATCGTTGATAGATCAATTATCAACTAAAGTAATCGACTGATTGCCAAATATGTTCTATCAGCAATTAGCTTATAGTTCATTATATTAGTTGATTTCATTATCTGTTTATTAAAGATATTTAATATTAGCTATTTATGTCTAGAATGACTTATAAAGAACATGACTTCAAAAAAAATTATAAAGATATGAGTGTTATATCTTAGTATTTTTTGAATATTTTCAAAAGAATTTAGATTTTATATATTTATCTTTACAAAAACTAAGTTTATAAATCTAATTAAAATGTAGAACATATAATAAATTAAGTTTAGTAATTTTCTATAATTTATATTTTTCTATAATTTATAAATTAATTAAACAATTTTAGTAATTAATAAATTAAAATAAGTTGTTGAAATCAAAATAAATTATTCCACATATATAATATATTGTATAATTTATTTGCATTTCACTAATATTCTCTGTAGAGTTAAAAAAACTTTATTATAAATATACAAGATATTTAATATTGCATTAATATGCCTACATGCCAATATAATAATAATAAAAATAATTATTTTTTAAAATTAATTTAATATTTTTCTATAATTTATAAATTAATCAAACAATTTTAATAAATTAATCAATTTTTAAAATTTAAATTTTTATCTTAAAAATTTTATTTAAAAAATTAAAATTAAAATAAAAACAAAAATGAAAAAATTTTTCACGGGCGTGACACAAAATTATTTTTTAATCATTTTAATTTTAATTTTTAATAAAATTTAATTTAATTTTTTAATTAAAATGATAAAAAAAAAAAAAGTCACAGTCGTAATTTGAGTATCACGCGGCTTATGTTATGCCTATTACCCTTATGTCGGGGTCACTTAAAATTTAAATAAAAATAACAACGTTTTATTAACTTGACAAAGTTAGCTAGGTTATAAATCCCCCTTCTTTGTATCGCAAAGCAGGAAGATCACGGCCTTGACCTGTAGAAACAAAATCAAGTCAATAACTTTGTTAGAACCAAGCGGCCCATCCTAAGTAAAGCCCAGAAAGGCATAGTGTCGGGTTTGTTGGAAGAGGGTTGACAGACCGTTAATTCAGGTACATGACAGACCTCAATCCTCCGAGAAACATATGCTATTTACGGGCAAATAAATGCGGCCATCCAAAATTTGAAACTCCAAATTCTTAACATAGCCTGATAGTTTCTCTCCTCTCCTTCCCTCCTCCCCCCACTCCTCAAAACAGAAGAGAGACAGATAGACATAGAGGTCATGATCTTGGTCCAGTGCTTTACATTGCCCAGATCATGATCCTCTATCTCATCAGCGTTTAAGCCTTTTAGTTTTGTAAAAAGTTCATATCTTTCTGTACTATATACCTACCTAAATTATAAGCAACAGAGATTAAGAACACCCATATACTCTTCTGCGTTTCTTTTTGATTCTGTGATTTCTTTTGTGGGCAAAAAGTTTTGATGGCGAAGAGGTCATTCAAAAGTTTCGTGGAACAAGAACTGGGAAAATTCCCACATTTTGTGATTTATGCCTTGCTTGAATGGGTGTTGATATTTGTGCTATTTATTGATGGGTTTCTTGCATTCTTCGCCAATGAATTTGCCAGGTTCTTTGATTTGAGAATCCCTTGTTTGCTTTGCACTAGGATCGATCACGTTCTCGTTCACAGAGATCCCGACTTCTATTACAATGATTCTTTATGTGAAAATCACAAGAAGGGCGCTGCACGTCTGGCCTTTTGTCATACTCACAAGAAGCTATCAGATATACACCAATTGTGTGAAAGTTGTCTTCTTTCGTTTGTTACGGAGAAAGAAACTGACACTGAAACTTACAAGTCTCTCATTGGATTTCTGCACAAGGACATTGAGTTGCTTGTTGAAGATGATCAAGAGTTTCAATTGACATTGCCTACTGGGAAGAAAAATGATGAGGTGGAGAGTTATCTTCACAGATGTTTCTGTTGTGGGAAACCATTGAAGGTGAAGTCCCATATGAGGGGAAATATTTCACACGTGTTTTCACAAGCTCCAACTCCTTCTCCACGAGCACCATTTGCAACTTTTAGGAATGAGGAGCATCGTAGTACGGACTTGCCTCACATAAGATGCACTCAATTTAAGTTCCCCGAACATGAGCTCCATGATGCCGAGGATGGTTCAAGTGCAATAAATGTTGGGAAACAATGTAAGTTTAGAACACGATTTATCTTTCTTAAATGAATCAAAATCCAGTTCTTTAGCTTTCTCATTTCATAATCTTCCACTGTTAAGTGTATGCTTGTATGCATAAGAACATTCTTTCTTTTCCTTGAATCATCTCGTTGAAGCAGAAATAAAACTGTATGACAGATAAAGAAGATTTCAAAGCTGCCAGTGTGAGATTGTTGACAGAAATTGAAGACGTGATTGGAGAAAGAAGTCCAAACTTTTCCAAGGCCAACAGCTTTTTTGGAATACCACTAACTGATTCAATCAATGACAGTCCTAGGTGGGCTCATAGAATTATAAGGAAATCACCACTTGAGAAAACAGAATTTGCTTCCGAGTCTGCAGATGGAAGCGTGTCAAATGAGGTCGATGGTGACTCAATGAGACAGGTCCGTATGGACCGAAAGTCGCTGATGGCTTTATACATGGAATTGGATGAAGAAAGAAACGCTTCTGCTGTTGCAGCTAATAATGCTATGGCTATGATCACCAGGCTGCAAGCAGAGAAGGCAGCTGTTCAGATGGAAGCCTGGCAATATCAAAGATTTTTGGAGGAGCAGGCAGAGTATGACCAGGAAGCACTACAACAAGCACAATATTTGATTAGGAAAAGAGAGGAAGAAATAAAGGCTTTAGAGGCTGAACTTGATGCATGTAGGTACAAATTTGGTGCCTTTAGTGAGGATGAGATAGATGAAGATTATCAAGAATTCAAGTCAAAATCGTACTCATCCTGTATTGAGATATCAAATTGCATTAGCCCAAAATATAGTTCCACTGAAGAGCAGAATAGTGGGGAAAGCATGCTGAACGATGACCAATCTTTACCTTTTCATGAAGAAAAACGTGAGAGACTAGAATACAAATTGCGCCATAGTTTTCAAGGAGCCAAATCCCGTCAGCTTGGTCGGTTGAAAAATCTGGACAAGAGAAATCAATATTCACTAGATGATGGAGCTCCTTCCTCACAGTCTAGCACTGATAATTTTTATCCCATGGAGGGAGAGACGGGTAAACGTAAATAAATTATAATGCCATATGCATTCATCTGGAAATCTTCCTCATTCCTTTTAGGGTCATTTGTGTTCAAATATGGCAGACCAAGATGGAGATACGAGTTTAGTGGATGAGTTGCGTAATCTTCATTTCCGAGTGAAAGCAGTTGGAGCTGATGTTGAATTCCCAAAGCATGGCAATAGTGCACTTCAGAATGGCAATGAAAGGGAAACTATTGACAGAGATATCTGATAATCTTCGGAAGCTTCATCATAGTATGATAATGCCCAATCATGATGCCTAATTTTTCATCTCAAATTTCTCCATAGTAATTTCTTCATAACCTTAGAACCTTTTTTTTTTTTCTCTAAGAAATTTGTTTACTTTTGGTAAAGATATGCTTTGCACTGATTTACAAAAACAGTGTCCTCTGCACCTGCTACGTATGAAATGCAGTAATCTACTGTTTGTGTATAACATGTTAAGATTTGGATCGATTATAATTACCTAAGAAACTAAGGCCATCAATCCTTGAATCATTCAATGTGTTGGTTTTTTTGTAGGGAGAATATATGTATGAAGAAGACTCTCAATTTTTATTGAATAGAAGCTTGTCTATTTATACAGTCTTTTTCTAACTAAAATTCAAAAATCAGATAATATCTAATCTAAATCAGCATAAAATAAAATCTAATTTATTTGATGACTATCTTAATAATATCTCTAATAATATCTTTGACTGTTTCAAAGTCACATATTCAACACTCCTCTTTAACTTTGATTTAAATCAGCATAAAATAAAATCTAATTTATTTGATGGCTATCTTAATAATATCTCTAATAATATCTTTGACTGTTTCAAAGTCACATATTCAATACAATGCAATTCAGTATGTAGTATTCTGAGAAGAAAATAACATTCCTGTACACATTAATTTTGTAAGAGAGTACTTCAATGAGATCATAGTCTCAAAAATTGAACTCCATTCCTTTTCCTTTGGCAGTTTACCTTATTGTTAATAGGATGCGCATGGTGACTACATGCTGTGCGATATTGAAGCTCCGACTTGAAGCTTCACAGAGCTCTTGGCTACCACTAGTTTTTTTCACCGTGGTAAGAAATTTTCTTTCTGATGGTGTGTTGATTGTTGAAGTTAATACTTGATTGAAATTTTGAATGTTATCCAACAATTTATTCTTCTGAGTTTTGACAATATCTTGACATGATATCTAAGCCATATGACTAAGATGCTGAAGCCCAAGTTGAGCTGTTAAAAATCAAGTTTCAGTTTCAGTATCAGGGCAATAGGCGTCTGTCCGACTTTGCACTACGGGCCTTGCTTTGTCTGAAAATCATCCAAGGAAACCACCCATTGGAGTTGACATACCAACCAAGTCTTAAATGTTGTTCAATAACTCCAATTTACGGCTTAAATAGTTGCTTTATAGTACTTTTGCTGCTTTTAGACTAAACTTTGTCAACCGCTTCTCATGTAGCTTAAGAAAGGTTTTCTTTTTTTCCTGATTGGACCATAAAGGCAGACAATGTAGATAAAAGGGTTTCAGTGTGAGATGAACAAGAATTCCGTTACTGGTCATTGCTTAACTGCTGCCTAATAACACACTGTTGTGGTCTTTGGTAGGAGAGGAAGACATGAAGAAGGGATTTGATGCAAATAAATTTTAGATGTCTACGCTCTTTGGACAATGCAAATCTTTTTCAGTCAAAAAGACTTACATGAAGTTGGCGTCTTTCACTTCTTTTTGTTGGTTCTTTTACCATGAAATACATGATTATTGCTGTATATCCTTAGGAAGACTCTGAACGCGCAACCCCTAATGGGTTTTAATGTCTTACAATCTCTTTAGCAACCAGTTGAACTATCACTTGACGTGCACAAGAAGTACGGGTTCACTCTGTTCTTTTCATGGTTTGTTAACCTATCAAGTGGACATAACTGTTCTTTTCATCTTTTGTTGACCTTCTGGTTGAAGTTCCTATGCCACATGACAAATTTTTGTAGTTTCTTTTTTTGTTGCTTCAAAATTCTCACCACTACCGTCTTTCCATGGTATAGGTCTCCAGGTGTTGGAGGAACACTTACAAACTGTATAAATAAGCATAAAAGATGGATCACAGAAGATTCAGATTGATGTTTGTCATAGCAGCAGGAACATTCAGTCATTCGTGTTATCAACTGAAGCCAGTCGAATCTTATGGAAACAAGTATTGATTAAGAGAGCAGGAGATATGTGCTTTGAAGCGTACTAAAAGTAGGCTAAACTTTGCATGTCAAGTTATATATATGCATTATCCATTCAGAATAGTCATTAAAAAAGTGGAGAAGGATATGGGGAACAGTATTCAAGGCTGATAAAAGCATGTGTTTCAAGTGGGCTATAGGTTTTCCGAGATAACGGGTAGCTTGAAACATCTTTGTATCTCTAGCCAGCATTTTATAATGCAATTCTACTTTTCATTTTCAACTAAAAATTCCTTAAGTTTCATTAGGCTCGTGCGTAATTTCTTCCTGCAATCAGAAGTAGCCACCAGCACATTTGTGCATAAACACGGTTCTTTCACTTCCCAGGCATTTCTTGTGAAAATTATGCAGTGGCTCAAGATATTTGTGTTAGACATTTATGGATCGATGGTTGTAGACATACCTGTATCCATGCTTTTTTGTTTTGTTTTCGTAAGATGCTGATTTCCTCTCTTCTTCTTTCTTTAATATGTTTCTTCAATGATTTAGAAATGAACTATTCCATAAGTTTTTTTGTAAAAAAATTATATGGCACCACCAACTAACTTGTCATTTGGTAATTTGAAGAGAGAGGAATAGGGTCGCTGACCTAGTTGAGAGCCATTATGTAATACCTAATAATCATTATCTTTGGTGCTTTTCATAGGACTCAAATCTATAAGTCACATGGGACATTAAATAGTCTAACAATCTCTCACTTGGCTTATGTTACAACTTGGTGATCTAACAATAAAACTTTAGGTGCACATAATATATGGAATCGATCAAGTCATCCTTAATTGAATTAAGTTGATGGGATTATGACAGTCATAAGTTATATAACATGATATCGTCCATGCATCACAGAATCAACTCAACTCAACAAACTTTAAGTGGGTAATACGATAATTGTTATCTCACAAATAATAATTATTGTATACAACATAATATGGATAACTAGTAAGTGAGCAAAAATATATGACTGTAATTGAATTCACAAGTGTCATAACAATTCGAGCAAGACAATTATATGTATATATATGTAACATCCCATCACCGATGGGAAGGTTATATTGGTAAATTGGTACAGGTTAGGTTGTCACATTGCATATTTTGATATGAGCATACTTTTGGCCTCTAATTTTAGAGGAGTGAGATTTTGCACATGCATTTATATGTACATGCATTCATGACAATTCTATGTGCGAATCTGATTTGTTTGTGAATTCTGAGATAATTGTGTTTGAATTCTGAATTGAATTGTTCTAGGAGTGATTTCAGTTGGTAGTGACCCTTAGCAA
>JANIJH010548473.1:0-15849 GCA_024520975.1 Erythroxylum areolatum
GAAGACCCGAACCCCCCCTGCGTCATTTTTTCGTATTCTTCTTTGTCCCCATTGGTCTTCTCTCTTCCCCCGTCAAGCATCCGCTGTCTATGCTTTGCTCTCGTCCATCTTCCATCATCGAGGTTAGTCGTCCATCTAGTAGCTATCGGGTTTATTTTTCTGTGAGAAATTTTGTTGTTAAATGGTTATATGAACATCGGTTGGTTTATTTTTTAGGCAATATTCTACATTTTTTGAACTGTGCTTGATTCATTATTTGTTTAAACGTGTTTATGTTGGTTAATAATAAAAAATATAGTGCTTTTGTTGTTAGGTAGAGATAAATTCAGGTTGCCTATGAATTGTTTGATGAAATGTCTCTTAGGGATATCATATCTTGTTTTCCAAAAAATGAGAAATGCCTCTCAGAGATATTGGTGAGTCTTGGTCAATCAACTGTTAAGGAAGTTAATTCATGGTTAAAATAATTGACAATTTTAAATATTACTTAAAAAGTTGGGATAACAGTTATTATTTTGTATTACTTGAAAACAACTATCAATTAGGGGTTTTTTGTTTTGATGAAGTCATGGTATTGTTTGTACTTAATTGTGGTATTTACATATTAAAGTAAAGGTGATACACATTTTTATACATGTATGGTATTTTGATGAGTTATATTTTTCCATCTATTTTTATACAAAATATTTAATGAATTTTTTTCTCTTTAAAGTGATAGAAACTCACCCACCTTTGCCCCACTTAATGCTTAATATTACTGATCTCTTGTGTTCTAGTTTTCTTATCCCATGTATTTTCAAATGCCCACCATTTTGTATTAAATGTTCAATGTTTTCCTTTAAATGTTTCCCATCCATTTTTCCTTAAAATATGTGCTATTTCAGTATGATGGTCGAGCAAAAGGATGGACTAAATTCTTTAGAATGGAAGAGTTTTGTTATAATAAAATAGCTTTATAAGTTTTATTAATTAAGTCTATAAAAATTTAGGCTTGAATGATAAAGGTGCTGCTAGCTTTTTGCTATTAAACAAAAACTAGAACAAGTCATTTAATGAGTTTGTAAGGAAGTATAGGTTTTGATCCTTATACCAAACCAAAGTTGTTCCATCTAAAGATAAACTATGATCAAATGATCTCCCTGAGGTATACTAAAATATAATAGGAATATATTGTAGGATAAATTCATCTATTCTCCCACTGATTCCATAAATAGGAAAATCATATATGTTGTTTTTCGTTACTTGCGCTATGTCATCACATATTCCATTATAAGGGGATTTAAAAGGAATGACTTGGTTATACCTTGTGATTTATTATATCTAAAGCATATTATGGTGAAAGCATCATGAAACCTTATATTTTTCTTTACAATATACTTAAAGAAGATGGAAAAACAATGAATATAAGCTATTTTCTAGGACATCTGCTAATCGAATTATCATAGAAGTTTGATTGTATATGATAATGTCACGAATTTGACATTTGGTTCTTTTACACTTAACATAGACTTTAAGGTGATAAAAGTGGACATGGTAAGAAAATTCAATTATGAATATATGCTAACTTGGAGTATATGATACCTAATTGAGATTATAGACACTCCTACACACCAAAATTAATCAAACTTATATAGGACAACATCTAGTATAAATTAAGATCAATGTGATATTGAGGAAACTAAAAAATGCTTTGATATCATTGCAAATCATCTGGACAAATTAGAGGAGCAAGTTTCTTATTATCTTATTAATAAGAAGACTTCCAAAATACCACCATATCTTACACCTAATTATGCGGTCATGGTATTCTCTAGATATTATGTTGATACTATTTATATTTAATTATGGTATAAAAATATTAAAGAAAAGTTGATACTTATTTGTATAGTGTAATGGAAAATTAAAGTAAAGACAGCACTCATTTATATATTATGATAATATTTCTTATATAGATTTGTAGTATAATTTCTTTATAGTCATACTACATTTTATAAGTTATGATGGTATTCTTTGTACTCAATTGTGGTATTAATATATTAAAGTAAAGGTGGTACTTATTTCTTTGTACTCAATTACCTTTTTTTTATTTGCTTGCTTTATTATATTAAAAATTTAACAAAACTATTGAACAAGTGTATTATATTAATACTGAAAGGTTCCGATCATGCATCTCATATATAATATATATCAAATATACTCAGCAGAAAAAAAAAACGGAACCTCAAAAACCAAATCTAATAATGCATATAGATATAGAAAACAAAAACATGAAATGAAGATGTTTATATCCCTTTTTGATAATTTCCTTCGTTCTTTACTCTTCTCCACATTGGGTTGTCGTAAACCACAACGATCAACGTAGACCATCTCTAATGAAAGTCCATACGAAGATAGAAAGATGAAACCACACTAGGAGATGGCCAGAATTCTTTCTTTGTGCTAGCAAAGACAAGAACTCTTGTGAGAGTTAGAGAAAAGAACCTTTCCTTTACTTGTGTTTTACACAAGATGCACAAAAATAATCTCTATTTTCTACCCCATTTGGCCTTCCGTAATCCCCATCACTAATGGAGAGTTATGGGAAGTTAACGGTCATGAATAATATGCATTAATGAAAGTTATGGGAAGTTAATGACTATGAATAACATACATTAATGGAAGTTATGGGAAGTTAACGATCATGAATAATATGCATTAATGGAAGTTTTGGAAAGTTAATAACTAAATTGGCAATCAACAACACTTGTTTCTGATCCATTCCATGCAACATTTTCTATCATGATCACATCGCAATACAATGCCGAAACACTCTTTCATATCTTGAATCACCATTCAAAACCATTGTACTCATCCTTCGGATTTCCTATGTATGTGACCCATTAGCTTCCTGGTTATATTGGCCACTTGAATTAACACTTAATTTAAGTAAGCCAAGAGCAGTATCTAGCAATACGTCATGACCCCCAATTGACTAGAAAGTCAGTGATTTGACTACGAATCGTTCCATATGCAATTCGTCCTTTCACCATCTATACCCTACTTGGTTCAGAGTATGGTTAAAGTGTCAACTCCCACTAGACTGACTACACCACATCTAATCCAAGTGATATTAGATCTTGTCCTGAGGGTTGCATTACTTTATGTATCATCGAAGACTCTCCTCATGACACATATCTACTCTAGCCAGAGACTACCGAGTAATGACTCCGATAAGAGGCTATGGGTATCATCTCCTTCTATCAGGAGTGGTGAATCCTTTATTGGCTACTCAAGTACCTTCGAATACCTTAAGCTGTACCTAATCACCACCCTATGGGTAACCTCTAAAAGGCATCGATAAATGGAGTCAAAGCACATGATCAGTATCTGAGATATACTTAAGAATCTCATGTCAAAGGATACTTGCATCATTGCAATGATGAGACTATCATTAACACTGGAATAGATTATCCATATGATTGTCTCATTGTAGATCAATCCAATGTACTTACTATCCTTAGTAAGCATCCACGTGTTAACTCTAAACAACTCATGTCTATAGCTTATGAGATCTATTGTTTGATCTAAACAAGGAGTATAACATGTGCTAGTCTATCCGAATTAATAATATCTCATCTTATTAATCCTATGACTAGGAAAAGTTTAGATACTAATATAATTACCCATGATAGAAATTTCATTATCATTATCTCATCATGATTGCCTCTATGCTATATTTTGTATCAAGGACTTCATTAAATCAATTTAAGATCAACATCAAATTCATAAATGTATGAACATCGAAATAATAAAAAATGTCCTTATTAAACATAAAATGATTTATACAATAAGTGCTAAAGGTGAATGTCTTTAGAGTACTTCTCTAATAAACTCCTACTTGCACTAAAGTCAATCGCCTTAATATCTAATACCATAGGCATGTACATGTGACACAAAACTCTTTTGAAAAATAGGTTGAGTCAACAGATCACCTATATTCTGCTCGGTGGGAGCTTTCTTTATCTTAACATCATTTCTACCAATGATTTCTCTAATCAAATGGTAGCGCCTGAGTACATATTTGGAATTTTGATGAGACCTCGATTCCTTTGCCTGTGTTATAGCCCCATTGTTGTCACAATACAACTACACTGGGTCAGCAATGCCCATAACCATACCAAGTTTCATGATGAACTTATTAATCCAAACTGCTTCCTTTACCGCTTCTAAAGTTGCAATGTACTTTGCCTTTATCGTCGAATCTGCAATCATCTCTTGTTTGAAACATTTCCAACTGACTACACCACCATTTACTGTGAATACATATTTGGACTGAGATTTGGAGTCATCCCTATCATCACTATACCCGCTTACCACAAGTTCACCTTCTCCATATACCAAGAATACATCCTTAGTTCTTCTCAAGTACTTAAAGATATTCTTGACAGCCACCCAATGACCTTCACCAGGGTCCGACTGGTATCTATTCGTAATATTTAGAGCATACGATACATCGGGTCTAGTATATACATGATTGATCTTATAGCCGAAACATAAGGAACCAAACTTATGCGAGTCCTCTCATCTTGTGTCTTTAGACACATCAATTTAGAGAGTGTAATCCCATATACCATGAGAAGATAACCTCTCTTGGACTGCTTCATGCTAAACCTCTTTATCATTTTTTCTATGTATATAGACTGAGAAAGACCAAGCAACCTCTTTGATCTATCTTTATAGATCCTTATCCCCAAAATATAAGTTGCTTATCCAAGATCTTTCATAAAGAAGTTCTTAGTGAACTAAATTTTGATTGATTGCAAAGCAGAGTCATCGTTTCCTATTAGCAATATGTCATCTACATACAGTACAACGAACACGATTGCACTCCTACTAACCTTCTTACATACATACGGCTCATCTAGATTTTGTGAGAAACTCTTTAATTGTCTCATCAAATCAGATATTCCATCTCCTAGATACTTGCTTTAATCCATAAATGGATTTATGAAACTTGCATACCTTTTCTGCATTCATAGATATGAAACCATCCGGTTGTGTCGTATACACATCCTCGGTTAGATTTCCATTAAGAAAAGTCATCTTCACATTCATTTGTCATATCTCATAATCATAATAAGCGGAAATAGCTAGGTGTATCCTAATGGATTTAAGCATGGCTACTGGGCTAAATGTTTCATCATAGTCAACACCTTGCCTTTGACGATAACCTTTAGCTACAAGCCTAGCCTTATGGGTAACTACATTACCCTCTATATCATTTTTCTTCTTAAAAACCATTTGCACCCTGTGGGTTTTATCCCTTTTGGTGGGTCAACAAAAATCCATACTTGGTTTTCATACATGGATTCCATTTTGGATTTCATAGCTTGAAGCCATTTGTCAAATTCTGAACTCTTCAAAACCTCTTTATACTTAGTAGGCTCATCATCTTTTATAAGCAATACGTTTTTAAGTTAACTTATGAGAAATCCATATCTCTCGAGAACATGACATATCCTACTTGACCTACAAACTTCTTGTATGTCAGAAGGTTAAACTATTGTTTCATCTTTATGAACAATAATCTCAGGTCCAAGCAGTTGATCTACGTTTGTTTGAGCATCTTGAACTTTCACAAGTTCAATTTTGTTCCCATTTTCTTCTCTTAAAAGAAACTCTTTCTCTAAAAAGACAACATGTTTTGAAACAAACACCTTTTGTTCCAAAACATAGTAGAACTGATATCCTATAGTTTCCTTAGGATATCTTACAAACAGACACTTGCCAAATTTAGCTAGAAGCTTATCTGGCTGAATTTGTTTCATATAAGCAGGACAACCCCAAACTTTCATATGAGAAAGATAGAGTTTCTTGTTAGTCCATATCTAATATGGAGTGACATCAACTGACTTAGTTGGGACTTTGTTTAACACATAGACAGAAGTTTTGAGTACA
Source organism: Erythroxylum areolatum (assembly GCA_024520975.1). NCBI lineage: Eukaryota > Viridiplantae > Streptophyta > Magnoliopsida > Malpighiales > Erythroxylaceae > Erythroxylum > Erythroxylum areolatum. The sequence continues at coordinate 5,938 of JANIJH010548473.1, forward strand.
TACCCCCAAAAGGATTTCGGTATGCTAAACCCATTATAGACCTCACCATGTCTAGCAAGGTTCGGTTTTTGCTTTCAGCCACACCATTGTGTTGCGGCATGTAAGGTGGAGTCTACTAGGATAATATTCCATTATCCCTGAGATAATCCAAAAATTCTTAGCTTAAGTATTCACCACCTTGATCCGATCGAAGTGATTTAATACTTCTCACAAGTTGTTTCTCAACCTCATTTCTGAATTCTTTGAAACTTTCAAAGGCTTCAGACTTGTATCTCATATAAGATACACATACCCATATCGAGAATGATTATCGATAAAGGTAATAAAGTATACGAAACTACCTTTGGCATGTATGGACATCGAACCACATGCATCAGTATGTATTAGGTTTAAAAGTCATCAGATGCCTTCTTCTACTTCAAGGACTCCAGATTGGCCTCACAGTTTCTCTTCCAATGGCCATCCTTTCCACAGTGGAAGCAAGTTCCCTTCAAGGCATTCTTCTTTACTTTCTTAACAATTCCATTAGGCCCTGCGAACTTCTTCTTCTTTTGGCTCTTTTTCTTCAGACCAGAAGAGTCTACCAGCATCACAACCTTGTCCTTGCAGACAGATGGCTCAATTTCCTTGAACATGTTGACCAGCTCGGGAATTGTGTTGGATATATTGTTCATCCGATAGCTAAGCATAAATTATGAGTAACTATCGGTTAAACCCGTCAAAATTAAGTCAATACTTGATTCATGATCCAAAAGAAAACTCAAGGAGGTCAATCGCTCGATGTAGCCATTCATCTTCAGTGCGTACTACACTAGAGAGTCCCCTCAATCATCTTGGAGTGGAAGAGCAATCATGAAGTCTCGAACCTTTTGGACCTTGCTTACTCATTAAAGAGCTCCCTAAAATGATAGACTATGGTATGAGCATCCATAGCCTTATATTTCTTTTGCAGCTCTGGTGACATAGTGGCTAGCATAATACAACTAGCCATCTCACTATCATCGAGATGCTTCTTATATGTCCTCCGATCATCATCAGAAGCATCAGCAATAGGATGATCAGGAAGTGGTTTTTCCAAGACATAATCTAGCTTCTCGGACTTGAGAACTATTCTCAACCTCCTGAGCCATTTAAGGAAGTTTGGTCTAATCAACTTGTTAGCTTCCATCAATGATCTTAAATTCACACTAGTACTCATAATATTGACTTGGGCAATAGCTACCTTTCGTCAAAGAGAGAAAAATTACAATGTACTTAAATGCATATCTATAAGGACTTTAATAACACACATTATGACTCCCACTATTTTTCACGAATTCATAACCCTCAATATAAATCCAAAAGAACTCGTAGAGAAATTCTCCTAGTAGGTCGACATCCAATATTCTTAATAATGACCTTGGGTTTGGCCAACAAGCCACCTTAGTTCAACTGGTAGGTATCGATCATACCGATTACATCTCCAATGCAACTATCGAATATAGTGTTATCAATCGTTGATGTGTGCACAATCATTAAGCTATCAACTCTTGACATGTGTACATTTAATATACACTACCCAACTTTGCCTTTATCCATGTTGATCTTGGGTTTACTCAACAAACCAACGCTTCTAGTTAAAACCAACCCATTAATCTAAAAATCCTATTTTTATGATTCAAACATATCTGTATAAAGCGGGCATGGGTTTGCCCAACAATCCTATCTTTAAAAGAACTCTGGTTCTCGCCAAAATAAAGGAAGACATTAGTTTTAATTTTGTCACACATGCCAATTTTTTTAGTCTTACTAGAAAATCTATTGCTCTAGTAAAATTAATTCAAAATTAATTTCTGTAATTTTCTAAATTTTCTAGAACATCAAGTCATCATTCCAAGCATCTCTAGGTCATTTCATGAAGATCAAAATAATTTAGGAATCACCCAAAAATTATTATGATTACTGAAACACCAATAAGACACCAAAAACGACAAATATGCTTCTAAAATTTTTTTGAAAATCAAATTTTGAGCAAAATCTTTTAGGCGTGCATCAGACATCAAATTAACATATTTTTATCACATAAAATATTTTTAAGTTTCTAAAACCAAAATATAAACAAACAAAAACATCAAACAAAACATATCCTACAATTTTTGAAAAACTATCCAAATCAAAAAATTTGTTTGATAAAATTATTTAAAAAATTTTAATAATTCTACAAAAATTAAAAAGGCATAAAAACATCCCAAATATGTTCACATAATTTTTCCATAATCAAATTCCACGAAAATCATGTATAACCTCATCAGTTTAGCCAATAGACATCATATGCCCAACAAAAAAAATAGATTTCATACATGTTCTTGTAAATTCAAAAGTAAATATTTTAATCACATTAAAATTATTTTCAATCATACTTAATCATTCACTTACATCTTATGAATATATTGGCAAAAGAAAATCGTGAAAATCATTTTTCTATAATTAATTTTGAACAAAACATTACCAGACCCTAAATTGTCACAACCATGAAAACAGTTTTCACATGTCATATATTCTACATCTAATAAGCCATAAAATGACTCTAATACCACTGTAAGGTTCTAATCATGCAACTCGTACATAATAAATATCAAATATATGCAGTGAAAAATAAAATGGAACCTCAAAAATAAAATCTTCTCATACATATAGATATAAAAAAAACAAAAACATGAAATGTAAGATGTTTACATAGCTTTCTGACAATCTCCTTCGTTCTTTAATCTTCTTAGCGTTGGATTATCGTAAACCACAATGATCAACCTAGATCGTCTCTAATAAAAGTTTACATGAAAATAGAAGGATGAAACCTCACTAGGAGATGGCTAGAAATTTTTTTTTTTTGTGCTAGCAAAAATAAGAACTCTTGTGAGAGTTAGAGAGAAAAAGAATTTATGTGAGAGGAAATAACCTTTTTTTTTACTTGTGTCTTACACAAAATGCATCAAAATTATCTCTATTTTCTGCATCATTTGACCTTTCATAACTCCCATCCATAACTCCCATCACTAATGGAGAGTTATAGGAAGTTAATGGTCATGAATAACATACATTAATGGAAGTTATAGGAAGTTAATGACCATCAATAACATGCATTAATAGAAGTTATGGAAAGTTAATGACCATGAATAGCATGCATTAATAGAAGTTTTGGAAAGTTAATGCCCAAACTGGCAGCCAACAACACTTGTTCCTAATCCATTCCATGCAATGTTTTCTACCACGATCACATCGCGATACAATTCTGAAATACTCTCTCATATCTTGAATCACCATTCAAGATCATTTTACTTGTCCTTCGGATCTCCTATGTGTGTGACTCATTAGTTTCCTAGTTATGTTAGTTACTTAAATTAATACTTAATTCAAGTAAGTCAATAGTAGTATCTAGCAACACATCATAATCTCCAGTGGACTGGAAAGTCAGTGGTTTGACTACAAACCCTTCCATACGTAATGTTGCCATGCAATTCATCCTTTCACCATCTATACCCTACATGGATCAGAGTATGGTCAAAGTGTCAACTCCCACTAGGCTGACTATATCACATCTAGTGCAAGTGATATTAGATCTTGTACTGAGGATCTCATTACCTTATGTATCATCAAAGACTTTCTTTATGACACATATCTACTCTGCCAGAGACTTCCAAGTAATGACCTCGATAAGTGGTCGTGGGTATCATCTCCTTTTATCAGGAGTGGTGAATCCTTTATTGGCTACTCAATTACCTCCGAATACCTCAAGTTGCACCTAATCACTACCTTATGAGTAACCCTTGAAAGGCTCCGATGAATGAAGTCAAAGCACAAGATCAGCATCCAAGATATCCTTGAGCACCTCAAGTCAAAGGATATTTGCACCATTGCTATGATGAGACTATCATTGACACTGGAATAGAATATCCATATGATTGTCTCATAGTAGGTCAATCCAATGTACTTACTACCCTTAGTAAACATCCACATGTTAATTCTAAATAACTCATGTCTAGAGCTTATAAGATCTACTGCTTAATCTAATCAAGGAGTATAACATGTGCTAGTCTATCCAGATTAATGATATCCCACCTCATTAATCTTATGACTAGGGACAATTTAGATATTAACATAATTATACATGATAGGAATCTCATTATCATGATCTCATCATGATTTCCTCCATGATATGTTTTGTATCAAGGACTTCATTAAATCAATTTAAGATCAACATCAAATCTATAAATTTATCAACATCGAAATAACAAAAAATGCCTTTATTAATTATAAAATGATTTGTATAATAAGTTTTATAGGTGATTACCTTCAGAGCACTTCTCTAACAAACTCTCACTTGCACTAAAGTCAATCACCTTGATATCTAATACTATAGACGTGTACATATGACACAAAACTCTTTTGAGAAATAGGCTTAGTCAACGGATCAGGAATCTCATTAGCATGATCTCATCATGATTTCCTCCATGTTATGTTTTATATCAAGAACTTCACTAAATCAATTTAAGATCAACATCAAATCCATAAATGTATGAACATTGAAATAATGAAAAATGTCTTTATTAATCATAAAATGATTTGTACAATAAGTGCTAAAGGCGATTGCCTTTAGAGCACTTCTCTAACAAATACGAAATATTTTTTTTGCAAGACTTTTTTTGTGTTGAAAAGCACTGCTCATCCTTCTTCTTCATAGTATGTATTTGTCCGTCCATCCAGGTAAGTTGTCCAACTAATGTCTACCATATGTGTTGTTTTAATAATTCGATTTTGATGTGTTTGGGTTTTATATGAATGCAAATGAGGTCTTGATTTTATGTTGTTATTTAGAATATTCTTATAACTATTGATGAGTTTATATGTTCTTCTTTAATAGTCTAAGTCTTTATGTTTGGGTTTTGTTTGAATCATTGATGAGTAGATGGATGATTACATAAGTATTTACTGTAGGTGGAATGAGTTTGAGATCTTATGGATGATTTGAGGCATAATATCCCTAGGATGGTATATAGGTTGGAAACCCGTAATGCAGCTCTCATTAGGCTTATTGGTGAAATTTTCATGAGCATAGGAATCACAACAAGAACTTACTTTCTTGATTTACAGTTGTAAACAATGTCACGTACCGTAGGATTAAAATCAATGGTAGGTGATTAATTCAATTGATTAATACTTAGGGGATGTTGTGTAAAGTAAATGTTAAATGTTCTATAAACTTAGGGAACATGAAGGATACTAATTATGAAATCACTTTGTTAAATTAACAGTTTTACATAGATGAGTAATGTTGATAGATCTTGGATGTATAGACGAATAACACCTAATGGTTTCATCAACGGAGAGCTTTTATTCATTATGCATGTTCTCAACCTGCATATATGGATGGCCCAAAGATTAGATGTCTATATAAAAAGTGCAAGTTTCCTTCCTATTGATGAAGTGAATGGTCATTTGCTAATAAAAGGGTTTGTTTTCAAATTATTTTGAGAGGGCACAACATGAAGTGCCATTGATTTGTAGCACCTCAAGGGGTAATGAAGTAAACTCATCAGTAAATGCAGATGAGTTTAAAGAGGGGATTGGATTTATAACAAATAATGTGGATGCAACTAAATATCCTTACATGTAAATGGTTTATGATGCATCCAGTTATATCTTTCAGGAAAATATAGAAAATCTTGAAGAAGAATCAAACCCACATGCAAAACAATTTTTTAACTTACTACACTGAGCTGACTAAGAATTATGACCTAATTGTGAGACAATAACTCAATTGTTTCCAATTGCTTGAATATTGAACATAAAGTCTGGAGGGCATATTTTTTATCATAGTTTTGATAAAATTCTTAGATGATATAATGAATCATTGCCTCCTGATCATACAATGGTTGATAGTTTTTACAATATGAATAAACTTATTAAGGGTCTTAGTTTACCTGTTGAAAAAAATTATTATTACAAATTGGGATGTATGTTGTATTGGGGAGATGATGTGGAATTAAAAGAGTGCAATTTTTATGGTCAATCTAGGTTCAAGCCTCAAAAGCGTTATATGAAATAGAAATTAGTACCCTAGAAGCGAATTTATTATTTCCTACTAACTCTAAGACTTTAAAAACTATATACTTCTGAACACGAACAAGAAGATGGAATAAGAAGTTATCCATCGGATGCACTGGCATGGAAACATTTTAATAACACCCATTATTAGTTTGCAGCTGAAAGTCAAAATGTTAGGTTGGGATTATCAACGGATGGACTCTAACCTGTTGGTTAATTCAGTCAACAATATTCATCGTGGCCAATCATAATTACTCCTTATAATTTGCCTCCATGAATTTGTATGAATAAGGCATATATGTTATTGACAGTGATTGTGCCAAGGGCTACAAATCCAAAGCATAAAATTAATGTATTCTTATAAACATTGACATCTGAATTGCAGCATCTTTGGGAATATAGTGTAGAGATATATGATGTGTCTCTGAAATAAAATTTTATGTTGAGTGGATGGAACACAAAAGGGAAGTTAGCTTGTCCTTATTATGGCATTGATTCTTATGCGTTTTATCTTCCAAACGGGGGCAAAACATATTAGTTTGACAACCACAAGAAATTTCTTCCTCTAGATCATCCATTTAGATGCAATAAACAAAATTTCATTAAGAATAGGATGATACAAACACCTCCTCCCCCTCATAAAGCTAATGAAGAGATATTGTAGAAGATTGATAAAATAGGGTTGCTGAAAGTTACAGAACTTGAAGCTGATGAAATTAATACAAGCATTAGTAAAAACTTTAGTTAGAGAAAACGAAGTATCTTTTAGGATTTTTCATATTGGAAAACTAATTTAATACGTCATAATCTAAATGTCATGCATATTGAAAAAAATATTTTTGATGATTTGTTCAATACCATAATGAATATTGAAGGGAGGGCAAAAGATAATGCAAAATTACGAGCTGATTTGAAACATTTTTGTAGAAGGAATGGGTTAAATAAAGATCTTCGCACTGGTAAAGTCTAAAGTTTATGTGTTAATGGCTGACAAGTTTAAAGTTTCCCAGTGGTTATGTTTTAAACTTGGCAAGGTATGTGGACATGAGGAAGTAAAAATTATTTGGGATGAAAAGACATGATTTTTATGTATTAATGTAAAGACTAATTCCAATTGCACTTCAGGAGTAGCTACCGAATAAGGTTTAGGAAGTTATAACTGAATTAAATTTGTTTTTCAAAAGCTTAACTTCATCTAAAATAAAGTTGGCTGAAATGGAAAAACTAGAAAGGAAAATTTCAGTAATTTTGTACAAATTAGAAGGGATGTTTCCTCCAAGCTTCTTTGACTGTATGGAGCATCTATCTGTGCATTTGACAAACGAGGCTAAACTTGCTAGTCCAATTCAATATCGATGGATGTATCCGTTTGAGAGGCAATTATAGTAAATATTTAAATTGAAGTAATAACATATTTTAATAACACAATTGTAATAGCCCTATTCGCTAATGTAGGTATTTACATCACTTGAAGAAAAATGTCAAAAACAAGGCCATAGTTGAAGGTTAGTGGAGGAAGCAAGTACATTTTGTTCACATTATTTTGATTCGTATATGCATATAAGAAAAAGAAAAGTTCCTCGTAAAGACAATGGGGGAAGAACGGGTGATGCTAATGGTAACTTATCTACTTTCGCATATCCTAGACAAACATATGGGCATTTAATAAGAAGGATATTAATAGAGAAAGAAATAGAGGCTACCCATGGATACATTTTATTAAACTGTCAAAAGGTTCAACCTTTCGTATAGTAAGTTGAAGTTGATTTTAAAATTGATTATTTAGGAAATTTAGTGTTATTCATAACTGAAATACATAATAATGTTTTTACATTATACAAGGAATGGTTACGTGAGCTAATACCTAAGAAAACATAAGATAGTATCAATAAAGAAGTTAAAAGACACTTTCCTCGATGGTTCGAGAAATAAGTAAATTTTCACTTACAATTATTGAAATGATTGAATTATAAGATTAAAGTGTTTAAATGACATTATACTATTTACTATGATAATTTCTTTTGCCTAAGTCTTAGAAAATCCAATAGAGAACAAGTTTATATGTGATCTTGCGAAAGGAACTTTGTGAATTGTTAAATCTTATCCTATGTATTTCGTTAATAAATACAAATATCATACAGAATGTTATAGTTATAGCAGGGCAACAGTAAATAGTGGATTTACACATAAGGAGAATTAATTGATTACTATAGTAAAATTATTAAGATACTTAAAATTAAGTGCCCTGCATTGCCAATAAAGCGGAGTGTAATATTTTAGTGTGACTGGTTTGATCCAACTCCTAATATTGATACATAAGTGCATAGTTGATATAATATAGTTGAAATCAACTAACAAAGAAGATTTAAACAATCTGAACCTTTCGTGTTGGCAATGTAAGCGATCCAGGTGTATTATATCCTTTTTCTTAATTTAAAACGAAATACATCAGATTGGTTGGCCGTTTGCAAAGTTAAACCAAGAAATGTTTTTGAATCACATGGAAAAGGAGAACAGAGAATTGAAAGTGAAGTATTTCAAGAATATGTTTATGAAATAAATGCATTTGTTACATATGACGATAATGAACTTTTGAACGATCCAAATAATGTAATTAATAAATAATAATAATAATAATGTAATTAATTATAATTTAAATAATTAATTAATTACAATATTTTAATTAATGAATGAATTATATTTCAATTAATTAAAATGTGTTTCATTCCTCTACTAAATGGAGGGTATGAAGGATTTTTCAAAAATGGGATATCAAACTATTGCCCCTATAATAATAATCAACAACCAACCACTCACTTTTCATTCCTTATCAATTAACTCCTTCCCAAACCCATTAACCAAGCATCCCGTAAGTGCTGATAGTGATTAATTTGTATTTATAATAAAATATTATATTCAATATATCAATTATTGAATTAACAATATATTGTTATATATTGAATTGAAATTGCTATATTTCTGGAATATTCAATAAAATATGAATTTCAGGTTAAAATATGCCACCAAAGAGAAAATAGGATATGATGCAACCAAGGTTCAGATCATGATTTGGAGCCAATTACTTTCTAGGTAAAGCATCATATTTTGCAACTGTAACAGAATCAAATCTGTACCTCTAACTACTACGCATGCAAATGAGGCATCACTTTTCGTACTTGCTGCTACACCATCCAACAACTTTACACCACCCACCACCCTTATACTGACAGAGATATCAGGAATAAGCGTTGTGAATGAGGGAGGTGGCCTCCAGCCTAGAGCTGATGGAGTTGATGGAAGAACTTACTTCATAATTGTCAACAATCTGTAAGTGAAATACATGAAACACCATATGTTTATAATTAAGTTATAGGTTCAAATTTAAAAAAGATATATAATTGTTTCTATATTAGGTTGATTCCATCTAGATCATGCTCAAGAAACATGACATCCAAGTTCAAGGAAAAAATTGATCTTGAGGGTTATATATGGAAAAAAATCTCTTAGACGACAAAGGATTTTTATTATCAGGAGTTTGAGGTACAAAAATTTTTTTGTTATTAATTTTTATACGTTAATTAGATAAATATTGTAGGTTATAAGTAATTATCATATGATTTTTCTTTTTTTAGAAAGAATTTTTTAGATTATGAATTTGACGCGGTTATTTATAAAGTATGGGAGAGACGAGCTCGTACACGTTATAGAAACTTTGTTGATGTGATATACAAGCAGTGACGGAGCCAGAAATTTAAGAAAGGAGGGTCCAAATATTTAATTTTTTAAAATTTTGAGGGACCCAATGTACCAATGGGCTCCAAATAATTCTAC
>JANIJH010548620.1:0-15819 GCA_024520975.1 Erythroxylum areolatum
TTGGTACCTTTTGACCAGATATATAACGCTCACACAGATAAAACCAAACTCTTTTGTTTTATTAATAATAAATATTTCCATCACAAAACTGTAACTGAAGAAAATAAAGTTACATGTAAATACACTTGCTTTCTAGGGCACTATATTTACATAACTCCAACAATCATACGGTTGTTCGATATCTCCTTAAGAAACCACAATCGAAGCTTAGATTGATACGATGGGCATTGCTTCTCCAAGAATTCGATATTGAAATAAAGGATTGAGCTGGAGTAGCAAACTAGGTCGCTGACCATTTGAGTAGGCTACTAGACGATACACAATGAGTGGACCCTTCTGAACTGACTTGCGACTCTTTTCCTGATTCAGTTTTATGTGCTTTAATTTTTAAAGAGCCTTGGTATGCATATATAGTCAATTATCTCATGACTGGCCTAATTCCTCCTTTTATGTCTAAGTCACAGGCCCAAAAGCTAAAGAGCAAAGCTCGGCATTACATTTGGGATTCTCCTCATCTATGGAGGCTGTGCAGTGACCAGGTAATTAGAAAATGTGTGCCTAATGAAGAATTCGATGCTATAATTTCAGCTTGTCATTCCATGGTTTGTGGTGGGCATATTAGTGCAAGGAGAACATCTAGGAAAATTCTAGATTCTGGTTTTTATTGGCCTACCCTTTTTAAGGATTCCTTTACCTTTTGTCGGTCATGTGACAAATGTCAACGTTTTGGAGGGTTAGGAAAATGGCATGAAATGCCACAGCAACCTTTATTGTTTTGCGAAATCTTTGACATATGGGGGATTGATTTCATGGTTCCTTTTCCCCCATCTCTTGGCTTTGTGTATATCCTTTTAGTTGTCGACTATGTGTGCAAATGGATAGAGGCTGTTCCTACTCGAAAAGACGATGCGCAAGCAGTGTCTAAATTTCTTAAGTCAAACTTTTTTTGTCGATTTGGGATTCCTAAGGCTGTAGTTAGTGATAGAGGGACACATTTTTGTAATCGAGCCATTGGTAACCTATTTTTCAAATTTGGAGTCACTCACAAAGTCTCCACTGCATACCATCCACAAACCAATGGTCAAGCTGAAGTTTCGAATAGAGAGGTAAAGCACATCTTGGAGAAGATAGTTAAACCATCAAAGAAGGATTGGAGCCTGCACCTCGAAGAAGCACTGTGGGGCTATCGAACCACCTACAAATATCAAATAGGCATGTCCCCTTACCGTTTAGTCTACGGGAAAGCTTGTCATTTACCGGTGGAGTTGGAGCATAAAGCTTATTGGGCAGTCAAGTAGTGCAATATGGACTTGGAATCTTCCGATCTAGAAAGGAAGCTCCAATTACAAGAGTTAGAAGAGTTGAGGCTAGAGGCATATGAGAATTCTCACCTCTACAAGGAGAAAATAAAGTTGATGCACGATAAGGTTCTTCAGAGGAAGAATTTGAAGGAAGGAGACAAAGTTTTCCTATTTAAGGCTCGTTTCACTTTTAAGCATGGAAAGTTCAACACTCGATAGGATGGGCCGTACTTAGTCACCAAGGTGCACGATTTTGGCATGGTAGAGCTTTTACATGAAGAGACAGGGATACAACTCAAAGTAAATGTTCATCTATTAAAGCTCTATCATGAGAATCAACACCCTTTGTAATCATCAGGTTGTTTCTCATCCTTCACTTACTACTTACTTTTGCTCTATTATTGCATATGACATTGTGGATGCATAAGTATGTTGAATAAGTTTGGGGGAGAAATGGTTTCAATAGGACCTAGGATTAGTTTTCAGTTTATGCAGTTTCCATTTAATAATTCCTCTCCCTTTTACGTTTGTTATGTTTTTTATTTGATGCATGATACATCTTCTATGTTTAAGGAATTTGATGAGATTGACTGGGTTGCATTTTGTTCTCCGATGGCATATTTGTGTTAATTGTTCTTCACATTGAGGACAATATGATGTTTAAGTGTGGGGGATGTTTCAATTTGCAATTCTTGTTTGTGCATTGTGCATCATTTTCGGCCATTTAACCGCTTGTGCACGTCAATTGTACGTAATGTGAAAATTTTAAACATGGTGATTGAGGCCAATCACTTGTTTCAAATGTTTCTGTAATTTTTCATTGCGGCGATGTTGCGAAATGAATTTTTCGTAGCGGCGAACTCTTAGTTTTGCCTTGGTGAAGCCATACTCTTTGCAGAAACTGTTTTAAAATTGCCTCATTTCAATAATTCTCCCTAATTAGATTCTTGTCACTCTTGTATCTCGAAGATTTTATAAGTTTCAAAGCGGTCCTTGTTTTTTTGAAAATACCTTCTATTTTCCTAATGATAGTTGGTTTTGGCTAATTTCATTTTCAATGTTTTCAATACAAAGTAAGTGAGGGTACGTTGATAAAGTAGCACTTTACATTTTTTAAAACCTTGAGATTGTTAATTGAGATATTAATCTTATTGGAAGGATATTTGGTCCTGAATTCTTTCATTGTTGTGTGTATCTGCTTAATTTCATATCTCTCTAGAACTTGTTTTAATTCTTGATCAAAGCTTGATGAACTAGAATTTTGTTAACATGATAGAGGCATTCTTTCAAAACCCTGTTGACCTAAACACAAACCCCCTAAACACTTATCTATTGCTAGCCCCTTGAGCCATATTTTTGAGTACATGCACACATCTTCTAATGGGTGTCAATATTTTACTTCCTGTTCCTTTCAAGTTTATCCTTGTAAAAAATTTTTCTCTTTTTTGAGAAAAAGCTAAGGAAGAAAAGAAAGTAAAAAACATAAAATCTCAACAGAGTTAAAAAAAAGAAAAAAGAAAAGAAGAAGAAAATAATAATATATCTCAAAAGAAACAAACCGTTAAGTGATAGATTATGTTGTTGTTTGTGTAAATATTATCTTACTCACTTTTGACATTAATTTCATAATTGTGGTGCAAGTACTCATTTTTCTTTCTTTTGTTCCATCCATTTCATTTAGCCTTCTATACATTACAACCTTGAAAAGTCCTCTTGATTTTCAAAATTATGGTTCTTGTAGTGGAGAGGTAGAACTATCACAAGCTTATGGTAGAGAGTGGACTAAGCAGATTTTAGAGTGATATTATCCCAAAAACAAGTGAGTTGAGAGTAAACACCTTGCCTTGAGTGAAATCTCTTTTACTCAATCTCTTGGATTAAATTCTTATAGTGTTTATTTTCTTGGCGCTCTTTCAGTATGCTTTGATTGATTTATGAGAAAGTGATTTTACCAATTTCCTACTCTTGTTTTAAGCATGGTCGGAATTTTCTTTTGCACTTGTGTCTCTTTGACTTTTATAAACTTCGTTTAAGAGTATAAAGGTCTAAGTGTGAGGGAATTTGATTGAGCCCAAGTTTATTATATAAATTGGCGACATTTTCATGGTTTTTACTACACTTCTTGGCTCCTATTTTTAGATTTTATTTTTAATTTGACTATTGAGTGCCTGTATTTACTTTATGTAGTTTGACATTAAATTTGTCACCGATCATTATTAATTACATTAATTAATTTTCTAAGAACAATTGATACTGCAAACTACTATTTGTTCATTGTAGGAGACTCAAGAAGAAGAAGTAGAGTCAAGGGAAGGTTGAATATGATGAGTCAATAAGTCAATAAATGCAATAGGAAGTTCGTCGCGGTGAAAGGATATTGTGTTGTTGCGGCGAAGTATGAAGAATTCCAAGTAGAATTTTCAAGAAAAGTTTGCCGCGACGTGAATTAATTCTGTCGCTGCAGCGAAAGAACTAACACTCCAAGCTAAAACTTTCAGGAAAAGTTCGCCACGGTGAAATCATCTGCCATCGCGGCGAACCTTCAAATACCCGAACCATTTTTGAAAGTTTACCCACTGTGCAACCCGAACCATAACCCGTTTCTTTTAAAACCTATATATTTTAGGTTAAGAAATGAGGAGATAGCCGATAGTTTGTGAACACACACTCACTTTCTCTACCTTCGAAATTTCTTCCACACACCTTCATCCCCTCTCATCCACTTCACCATTCTGCTCCTTCACCGACAACTACTACCATGGATGTTTCCAGTGGGTTCCCGATTGTGAAATCTCCTGTAGTTATGCTTGGCTAGGCACCTCTCTCCTCTTGAAAATGTAGCAATGACTAGAGTTCAATGGGCTTCAAAGGGGAGTAGTTTATTCCATGTTCAGCTGTATTGTTATGAACTCCTAGGTTTAGGATTTGTAATTATCAGTTGAACTTCTTGATTAGAGTTCAATCAAGTTTTGGATATTCAATGTGTTATTAGGATTTATTGATGTAGAACTTGGAACTTTAATATATGAAGTCTCATATATGTCTATTTGTGATCTTATTGATTCTCTTTTATCTTCCTAGTTGTGTTTCATATTGAGTTGATTCTAAATCTCAAAGTGACTTATTGCATTGACTTACCCATTGCACACACTAAGAGCATTCAACGAGGTTTTAAGAAATGGAGTTCATTGATTAAGACCTTGGAATTTAAGATTTCTTTAAGGTTTAGCATTTGAAACTTAGTGATTCACTCCCATTAAAATTCATTTCAAACTATGATAGCCAAAGCATATTTTCAAGAGGATACTATCATCATTTGAACATTGGTTTTATCTTATCGCTTTTCTATTCCCAAAATCCAAAAAAAAAAATACTTTTCATTACATTTTCTTACAATTCATTTATTTTTATCCAAATTTCCAAAGATTAAAACCCGCTCCTCCTTGCTAATTTGGTTTGCATATCATGACATATAGGCTAGCTTAGATCCATTCATCAGGTTCCGATTAAGTGAAATGAATCAAGGTTGCATTTTATATTGCAATCCTTGGAATTAAAATTTTTGATTTGACCTAAAAGGGTAAGAGCAAAAGGTGTTCGAATCACAAACGTATAAGCATAATACTCCATATGATAATTGTATCCATTAACGAAATTCACTGGATACGATTTAACAATTTGCAAATGTCCTTTTGCAATATCATATATGAACTTGTTCTCTATTAGATTTTTTAAGGCCTACACAAAATAAATTATCATATTAAATAGTTTAATGTCATTTGAACACTTTAATCTTATAATTGAATCGTTTCAATAATTATAAGTGAAAACTTACATATTTGTCAAACCATCGAGGAAAGTTTCTTCTAACTTCTTTATTGATATCATCCTATTTTTTCTTTGGCATTAGCTAGTGTAACCATTCCTCGTATAATCTAAAAACATTATTATGTATTTTAGTTGTGAATTACACTAAATTTCAAAACCTAAATAATCAATTTCAAAATCAACTTTAACTTACTGCTCGAAAGGTTGAATCTCTTGACAGTTTAATAAAATGTAACCATAGACAACCTCTATTTCTTCCTCTATTAACATTCTTCTTATTAAATGGCCATATATTCATCTAGGATATATGAAACAGATAAGTTACCATCAACATCACCTGTTCCTCCCCTATCATTATTACAAGTAATTTTTCTTTCTTTTATGTGCACATGCGGCTCAAAATAATGTGAATAATATGTACTTGCTTCCTCCACTAAATAAGCATTACATTTCGCACCTTCAACTCTGGCCTTGTTTTTGAAATTTTTCTTCAAGTGATGTAAATACCTATATTAGCGAACAAGGTTATTACAATTATGTTATTAAAACATGTTATTACTTCAATTTAAACATTTATTATAATTACCTCTCAAACGGATACATCCATTGTTGAAATAGACCAACAAGTTTAGCCTCGTGTGTTAATGCACAGGTAGATGCTTTATATAGTTAAAAAAGCTTGGAGGAAAGATCACTTCCAATTTACTCAAAATTAATGGAATTTCCTTTTCTAGTTTTTTTTTCCATTTCAGCCAACTTTATTTCAGATGATGTTAAGCTTTTTAAAAACAAACTTAATTTTGTTCTAACTTCCCAAACCTTATTCAGTAGCAACTCCCGAAATGTGATTGGAATTAGCCTTTGCATAAACATATGATAATCATGACTTTTCATCCTAAATAATTTGTACTTCCTTATGTCCATACATCTTGCCAAGTTTAAAACATAACCATCGTGAAACTTTAGACTTTTCAACCATTCACACAATATTTCCTTTTGTTTTTATCCAAAGTGTAACATGCTTTTGAATATTTACTAGTGCAAAGATCTTTATCTAACTCATTTCTTCTACAAAAAATTTCAAATTAGCTCATGATTTTGCATTGTCTTTTGTCCTCCCTTCAATTTTCAGTATGGTATTCAACAAATTATCAATAATACTTTTTAAATATACATCACATCTAGATTATGAAATATCAAATTAGTTTTCCAATATAGCAAATCTTAAAAGATGCTTCATTTCCTCCAACCAAAGTCTTTACTAATGCTTGTATTAACTTCATCAACTTCAAGTTCTGTAACTTTCTGCAACCTTAATTCATCAATCTCTTGCAATATCTCTTCACCAGCTTTGTGAGGGGGAGAAGGTGTTTGTACCATCCTATTCTTAATGAACTTTTATTTGTTGCATCTAAATAGATGATTTGGAGGAAGAAATTTCCTGTGGTTGTCAAACCAACATGTTTTATCCTCATTTGGAAGATAAAACACATCAGAATCATTATCATAATAAGGAAAAGCCAATTTTCTTGTTGTGCTCCATCCAGATAATATTACATATGCCAAAAAATCACTAATAGTCCATATCAAAGCTGCTCTAAAAAAAAACTTTGTTTCAGAGACACATCATATGTCTCTACACCATATTCCCAAAGATGCTACAATTCAGATACCAATGGTTGTAAGAATACATCAATTTTATGCTTTGGATTTGTAGGCTCTGGCACAATCACTGTAAAAAACATATATACCTCATTCATACACATCCATAGAGGCAAATTATAAGGAGTAATTATGATTGCCCATGATGAATATTGTTGGCCAGATTGACTAAAAGGTTAAAATCCATCCGTCCGTCGAGAATCCTAACCTAACTTTCCACTTTTAGCTGTAAACTCATAATGGGTGTTATTGAAATGTTTCTATACCAATGCATTTAATGGATTTAATATTATGGTACTTTTTGATGTGACTCTTTACGTTACTAAAAATATTAATTTGATGTGACTCTTTATGTTCAGAAATTTAATATTATGGTACTTTTTAAATGTAAACTAATATTACAGAATTAAATAAAGATTAAAAAGTTTAATTAACCCTTTTATTATATTTTTCCAAACTTCACAACATAATTGTATAATAAAAAAGCCAACTTTGAAAACACATAGAGTAAAAATAGAGAGTAAAGTGGAGGGCAATACTGTTATTAGGCAAACAGCTAACTCTTTTTATGGAACTTTTATAAATCAGCTTATTGGAGTTAAATAAACTAACCAATAAGTCATTCACAAAACTTATCAATAGCTTTTTAAGATGGTTAAAAAGCTAATTTTTAGTCAATAAGCTAAAAAATAGCTGATGAGTTGCTTGCCAAACACCTCCAAGATCTCAAACTCATTCCATATACAATAAATACTTATGTAATCATACATCTACTCATCAATGATTCAAACAAAACCCAAACATAAATACTTAGACCTATTAAAGAAGACATAAAAACTCATAAATGATTATAAGAATATTCTAAACAACAATACAAAATCAAGACCTCCTTTGTTTTCACACAACACCTAAATGCATCAGAATTGTATTATTAAAGAAACACATATGGTAGAAATTAGTTAGGCAACTTACTTGGATGGATGGACAACTATATAGTACAAAAAAGAAGGATGAGCGATGCTCTTCAACACAAAATAGGGCCTGTAAAAAGAATATTTCGTATTTAATATAATACACTTATTTAATAGTTTTTTATACTTTAATATATTAAATAAAGCAAATTAGAAAATAAGGCAATTGAGAACAAAGAAATAAGTACCACCTTTACTTTAATATATTAATACCACAATTAAGTACAAAGAATACCATCATAACTTAAAAATAATACTATGACTCTATAGAAATTATACTACAAATCTATATAAGAAATATCATCCTAACATATCAATGAGTACTGTCTTTTCTTTAATTGTTCATTGCACGATACAAATAAGCATCAACTTTACTTTAATATGTTTATTCCATAATTAAGTATAAATAGTATCAGCATAATATCTAGAGAATATCATGACCACACAATTATGTGTAAGATATGGTGGTATTTTGGAAGTTTTCTTATCAATAAGATAATGAGAAACTTGCTCCTCTAATTGGTCTAGATGATTTGCAATGATATCAAAGCATTTTTTAGTTATCACATTGTTCTTAATTTGTACCTCAATCTTGTCCTATATAAGTTTGATTAGTTTTTGGTGTGTAGGAGCATCTATAGTCTCAATTAGGTATCATATACTCGAAGTTAACATATATTCATCATTGAATTTTCTCACCATGTCCACTTTTATCACTTTAAAGTCTATGTTAAGTGTAAAAGAACCAAATGTCAAATTCGTGACATTATCATATACAATCAAACTTCTATGATAACTCGATTATCAGATGTCCTAGAAAATAGCTTATATTCATTGTTTTTCCATATTCTTTAAGTATATTGTAAATAAAAATCTAAGGTTTCATGACGCTTTCACTATAATATGCTTTAGATATAATAGATCGTAAGGTATAACCATGATATTCTTTTTAAATATCCTTATAATGGAATATGTGATCACATAGTGTAAGTAACGAACAACAATATATATGATTTCCCTATTTATGGACCCAGTGGGATAATAGATGGATTTATCCTACAATATATTCCTATTATATTTTAATATTTACCTCAAGGAGATCATTTGATCATAGTTTATCCTTAGAAGGAACACCTTTGGTTTGGTATAAGGATCAAACCCATGCTTCATTACAAACTCATTAAATGACATGTTTTAGTTTTTGTTTCATAGCAAAAAGCTAGCAGCATTGATGGACTTAATTAATAAAACTTCTAAAGCTATTTTATTATAGCACAACTCTTCCATTCTAAAGAATTTAGTCTATTCTTTTGCTTGACCATCATAATGAAATAACATGTATTTTAAGAAAAAATGGATGGGGAACATTTAAAGGAAAACATTGAACATTTAATAAAAAGTGGTAGGTATTTGAAAATACATGCGATAAGAAAGATAGAACACAAGAGATCACTAATATTAAGCACAAAAGGGGCAAAGGTGGTGAGTTTCTATCACACTAAAGAGAAAAGATAGTTCATTAAATATTTTCTATAAAAGAAGATGGAAAAAGATAACTCATGAAAATATCATTGACGTATAAAAACTTGTATCACCTTTACTTTAATACGTAAATATCAGAATTAAGTACAAACAATACTATGATTTCATCAAAACAAAAAACCCCCCAATTGATAGTTGTTCTTAAGTAATACAAAATAATAGCTATTATCCCAACTTTTTAAGTAATATTTAAAGTTGTCAAATATTTTACTATGAATTAACTTCCTTGGCAGTTAATTAACCAAGTCTCACCAATATCCTTAAGAGACATTTCTCATTTTTAGAAAAACAAGATATGATATTCCTAAGAGACATTTCATTGAACAATCATAGGCAACCCGAATTCATCTCTACCTAACAACAAAGCCACTGTATTTTTCCATTAGTCACCAACATAAACACATTTAATAAAAATAATGAATCAACCACTGTTTAAAAAATGCAAAATACTCATAGAAAAATGAACTAACCACGTTCATATAACCATTTAAAAACGAAATTTCTCACGAAAAAATAAACCTGAGAGCTACTAGATAGGAAACAAACCTCGACTTAACTAAAGACAATGGAAGATGGATGAGAGCAAAGAATGGACGGTGAATGCTGGATGGTGGAAGAGAGAAGACCGACGATGACAGAGAAGAAAACAAGGAAAAAATGACACAGAGGATAATGTCGTGTTGATTTTATTAAAAAATTTAATGGCCAAGACCTAACGATGATGTTTAACTTTAATTTTTTCTGATAGAATGCACTTTCTTTCGGTAATTTATCGATAAACATTTATTCCATCGATAAATCTCAACGCTTATTTTGCTGCTAACCATTGCTGCCTATTTTTATGACGACCTTCACAATTTTTTAGCTATATTCCATCGAAAAAATAGTGAGGATAATTTCCCTCCACCTTATCGACATATATTTTGTCCGTCACAAAATTCCATTTTTTTGACAACTTTATTGCGAATAATGAAATTTTGTTGCTAATTTACTACGATAATTTTTCCGTTAGTAATGTTTCACTGGTAAGTTATAATTTTCTTGTAGTGTTGATTCTTAAATTGATTGTATGAATAATTTTGTAGAAACAAGTTAAAAAACACATGATCATCACCAAAAAGTCCTAAATTTTAGAGGAATTAAGGTTTATCTAAAAAGGAGTTAATGAATAAGACTATTAATGATCTTCAATACGAAAGAGAAAATAAATTAAAGATGTGATAGATAATTGCAGTGGAGGTAAGGAAAATGGTGAGTTGTCTAGGGTTTTAGAAGATATAAATGGCTAAGATGGAAAATAAAGGAAAGAAGGAATAATGATTCTTATAATATGAAGACTGGTCAACCGTATTGCTTCACTAATCGACTAATGTTTATGTGTTGTCGACCTATGATAGATGTATAATTGAATATACTTTTACCCTACCATATTTGATGTATTTTGCATGATAGAAGGAGTTGATTGCAACCCTAGAGATAGGATGACATAAATTTTCCAGATTAGGGTCAAACCTAATATAGGTACTCATAAATCGATAATGCAATCCTATAAGATTTAACCTGAGTAATTAAGCTAAAGACTTTCGGATTAGCTTTTAGTAAACTCAAGATCAGCTATTAGCATACCGTAGGAATCTCCACAGTCTAATACATCAACAAAACAATTGCATGATAAAAATTAATCTACTTAGGATTTAAGGGGATTCAAACCTAGATACTAATTTCTGATAATGAGTTTTTAAAAGTGAATTCCACTATCTTTTCATTCATTATCATTTCCAATTTTTTAATTTTTTAATTTTTTTAATTAAAAAACTAAAATTAATCCTTAGGCTAGATAATAGGGGAAGGGTAATTTCTAGTATTCATAGTCTTTTTGAAATTGACCCGTACTTGCCGGTACTAGCTATAGCTACGCTGTTGATTGAACCCAAGTTTTCTATAACAATTGGTGACAATTTCAGGGTTTTTATTATACTTCTTGGCTCTTATTTTTGGAAATTGTGCTTAATTTAATTCTTGAGTACTAGTCTTGAATTAATGTAGTTTGAGGGTAAAATTGTTACAAATAATTAGTAATTGTGCTAAGTGATTTTCTTGGGACAATTGATACTGCAAACTACTATTTATCATTGTAGGAGATTCAAGAAGAGAGCTAAGGAGTGAAGCACAAGAGCACAAGTCAACAAGTCAACGAAGTCGAATAGACAAGTTCGCTGCGGTGACGTCGACGTTTCGCCGCGGTGAAACCTGCATATCTACTGAAGAAACCTTTTGGGAAAAGTTCACCGTGGCAAAGGTAATGTTTGTGCCAGGGCGAAAGCTGAAGATGACTAACTAAATCTTTCAGGAAAAGTTTGCCGCGGCGAACTCATCTTCTCGCCGTGGCGAAACCTTTGAATCAGCAACGACCCTGACCATTTTTGGCAAAATAACCCACCGTTGCACCCGATCCATTAACCCATTTTTGATGAAAAAGGCCTATTTTAGGCTAACAAGAAGAATTAGACGAGAGCTGACACTTTGGAGAGAAAAATTTCATTCATCGACATTCCATCATCTTACTCCATCTTCATGCACACCATCGCCTTCTCTCCATACCATTTTCTTCCACTTTCCACCGTCGGTTGCTACCATGGGATCTTCTGGTTACTTCTCGGTTGTGAAGTTGCTTGGAGCTATGAGTGGCTAGGCATCTCTTTTCCTTTTGAAGATGTAGCAAAGGCTTGAGTTTAATGGGCTTAAAAGGGGAGTAGCTTAATCTATGTTTAGCTATGATTTATGAACTCCTAGGTTTAGGATTTGTGATTTGTAGTTGAACATTCTTGATTAGAGTTTAATTAAGTGTTGGATATTAAATGTGTGGTTGTGATTTGTTGATGTAGAACTTGGAGCTTTAATATATGAAGTCTCATATATGTCAATTTGTGATCTTGTTGAATCTCTTTTATCTTGCATAGTTGTGTTTGATAATGAGTTGATTTGAGATCCCAAAATGACTTGTTGCATTGACTTACCCACCACACACACTAAGGGCATTTAACAAGGTCTTAAGAAGTGGAGTTCATTAATTAAGACCTTTAACTTAAAGAGTTCTTTAAGGTTTACCATTTGAAACTTAGTGATTTTCACTCCCATCAAAAATTGATTTCAAACTATGATAGCCAAGCTCAATTTCAAGAGGATACTATCACCATTTGATCATTGTCTTTATCTTTCTGTTTGCTATACCCAAAAATCCAAAAATACTTTTCATACATTTTTCTTTCAATTCAATTTAATTCTGTTAAGGATTCCAAAGATCAAAACCCCCTCCTTACTAATTTAGCTTGCATTTCATGACATATAGGTTAGCTGAGGTCCATTCTTTTAGGTTCTGATTAAGTGAGACGACTCGAGGTTGCATCCTATATTGCAATCCTTGGATTTTATTTTTGATTTGACCTCTAAGGTAAAGTACTAAAGTCTGAATCAAGATGGCGCTGTTACCGGGGAACCAAATAATTGGTTCTCTAGGTTAGCTTTTGTCATTTTGCTGCTAAGTGAGGTTAGGAGCCTTTTTTTTAGATTGCATTCTAGATAATTGAGTTTCATACTTGTCAATAGTATAGGATTTTATTTTCTTTGCATAGCATCGAAATTTTGAAAATACAAAACAAAAAGATACTGAACATTTGCAATTTTCATACTTAGCATTTTTGTACCCACATAGTTTTGAACATTTCTTTTATTGCTTTTTGATGCATCACATTTTACTTGCACACTTTACTCTCACACATACTTTCATACACCTACACACTTGCATCCATCACATCTCGCCTTTTTATTTGACTTTGTGTGCTTGCAAGTAAATTTTGTTACATCTAATTTTCATTTGAATTGTTCCCATGCATGCCTCGAAAAACTAAACTTCTACCTTTCTATCATAAAATTGAAAGACGTTTGAGAAAGATTAGAAAGGGGAGGAAAGAAAAAGAGAGAAGTAAGGTAGTTGTTGGAGGGGAGTCCAGTGAGCCAAGTAGTGAGAGCGATTCATTAGAAAGAGTGCTAATGGCCGAAAACCTAGCTTTCCTGCAAAACCCTAACTTTTATGCCAACCAACCTAGGAATGGTGCTAATGGAGATAATGGGGAGCATGGGCGAGTTGGCAAGAATAATGGGAATCAAAGAAGGAGGACCATTGGGGAAACGACCATTTCTGACGTGAGTTATGATCCATTTACTGTTGCTTGTCCTAATTTTGACGTGAATTTTGAAGTTAAAGGATTGCTTATTAACTCTCTTCCTAAATTTCATGGCTTGAAAGGAGAAGATCCCTATATGCATTTGCAATCTTTGTCCATGATTTTTTAGAGTATGAAACCAGTGGGAGCTTCGCATGATCAAGTGTTATGGAAGGTTTTTCACCTATCATTGGAGGGGAAAGCAAGGGAGTGGTATATGAGCCTCCCAAGGCATGTGGTGAATGCCTACCATAGTTGGGTCAATCTGAGGAAGGCATTCTTAGAGAAATATTTTTCTACCTTCAGAACTTCATCAATGAGGAAGGAGATATATTCGACACGTTGGGATTATGATGAGTAACTCTATGGCTATTGGAACTACTTCCAAGACCTATTGTCCAGATGCCCCAATCACCAGATACTTGATGAGCAGTTAGTGCAGTATTTTTGTGATGGGTTAAAAAGTCAAGATAAAGCTATATTGGATGAAGCATTGGGAAGTTCTTTGATTGACCTTACAACTATGGAGGCATGGGATCTAATCAAGAAGATGGCTTTGAATCATCAGCAGTACAGTGTGAGAGATACCAGAGGTGTCCATGAGTTGGGAGCTTCAACAACACAATCCAAAAGAATGGAGAGTTTAGAGTATAAAGTTGACTCTTTGGAGAGCAGAGTAACTTCACAGTTGTCCTTCATCACTACAGAACTGAAAAACATGAGTGTGCATTGCCCAACATCTTCTATGGATCTTACTATGCCCATTTGTAACACTTGTGGGTTAGTAATGCACATATCTTATTGCACCCCATTTTTGAAGCCCAACAATCCAATCGGAGTCGTAAAGTGTGAGCAGGTTTCCTTGAAGGGTTAATTCAGTAAACCTCATTAACCGACAACTCAGAGGGGTGGCATGCCCACACCAGCCCCACACCACATCTCAATTTGAATTCTTCAAGACAATTGTATCTTTATGTCTCTAGTTCACTTAGAAACAAGAACCACCTCATTCGGAGCTTTATAGCTCAAGATATGCCCAGGAACTCAAGGTATGTTGATAACCCGGTTGTGCTTTTCCAACCGATCCCTCATTTTATTTCCATCAATCTTTTTCAAATCAACACCAAAAGCCACTAATTTTTGTGGAGAGGTAGGAAAATTCAATAAGAGTCTATTGCTTTAAGAATCACCTCATTCGGAGGTCGGATGACGAAGTTATGGCCAAAAGAATCCAACGTGTTTATGTCCTTAATCATTTCATACCTCCCCTGGCGCAATTGTCATAACGTTTTCTACAGATGTCTGATTAAGTTCGTTCTTGATAATTTGAAAGAAGACTACTAGATCTACAACTTTCATGAAGACCACAAAGTGAGATTCTACCTCTAAAAGGATCAGAAATAAAATAGAAGATGATGATACAAACTAAGACGATGAACATACTTCGTCTAAGTTTGAGATGAACAGTACTTCATCTTACTTTTGATGAACAGTACTTCGTCTTAGTTTTGGATGAACAGTACTTCGTCTTACTTTTGATGAACAGTAATTCGTCTTAGTTTTGAATGAACAGTACTTCGTCTTACTTTTGATGAACAGTACTTCATCTTAGTTTGATGAACAGTACTTTGTCTTACTTTTGTTGAACAGTACTTCATCTTAGTTTTGATGAACAGTACTTCGTCTTACTTTTGATGAACAGTACTTCGTCTTACTTTTGATAAACAGTACTTCGTCTTAGTTTTGAATGAACAGTACTTCGTCTTACTTTTGACAAATAGTACTTCGTCTTAGTTTTGATGAACAGTAACTAAGACGATAACTTCGTCTTATGATGAACAGTAACTAAGACGATAACATCGTCGTAGAATGAACTGTAACTAAGACGATAACTTCGTCTTAGAATAAACATAACTAAGATGATAATTTCGTCTTAGTTACTGTTCAACTTCGTCTTAGAATGAACAGTACATCGTCTTAGAATGAACAGTAAGTAAGACGATAACATCGTCTTAGAATGAATAGTACATCGTCTTAGATGAATAGTAACTAAGACGATGAACAGTAACTAAGACGAAGCAACACTACAACCTATAATGCTCATAGCTCTCAACTCCGATATCCAAAATTTACAAACGTTATATCATTGGAAAGCAAGAAAGATCATCTACATCTTCCACGAAGACAATTTTGCCTAAATCAGCTCACAACAATGCAGAAAATATCCTTGAAGTCAGTACACGAATTTCCATAGCTGGCACATTCACATATCCTATGCAACATCACAACTTG
>JANIJH010548683.1:0-15807 GCA_024520975.1 Erythroxylum areolatum
CGAAGGATAATAATATCAAAATTGAATTTTCTAATGATAAGTGTTTTCAAGGACAAAGCTACAGGAATGGTGCTAGTGCAGGGAATCATGAGGGATGACCTTTACAGTCTTAACTTTACATTTCAAAGCCCTTCTCTATACAACTCATCCTCTCCCAGTTCTGCATTTTCTTCTCTTTTCACTACTTCAGTAACTCCTAATCAATGGCATGCCAGACTTGGACATCCTTCTAATGCAGTGCTGTCATCTCTCTCTAAGTCATTAGGTTTTAAAATTTAGTCTTCATTAATCAAGTTTTGTGATTCATGTAAACTTGATAAATATCATCGACCACCATTTGCATCTCATTCTATATCTGTCACCGAACCTCTAGAGATTATATATTTAGATATTTGGGGCCCTTCTCCATACTTATCATCCGTAGGGCATTGATACTATATTCTCTTTATAGATCGTTTTTCTAGATTTTCATGGCTTTATCCTCTTAAACTAAAATCTGATGCTCTTTCGATATTTATAACCTTTAAAACTCAAGTTGAAAAACAATTTAACTTACTAATTAAAGCCTTACCGATAATGGAGGAGAATACAAAGCTTTTCTTTCATTTATTGCTTAGCAAGGTATTCTACCTCGTTTTTCATACCCTTACACACACCAACAAAATGGTGTTTCTGAACGAAAACACAAACATATGACAAAAATGGGTCTTACCCTCCTAGCCCAAGCCAAGATGCCTTTAAGTTTTGGCTTGAAGCCTTCTCAACTGCAACCTTCCTTATTAATTCTTTGCCTAGTCCCGTACTACAAAATATTTCACCATTTGAAAAGCTATATCAAAAGACACCTGATTACACATACTTAAAGGCTTTTGGTTGTAGTTGATATCCATATTTACGATATTATTCTCCTCATAAGCTCAATTATCATACCACTAAATGTGTGTTTATTGGTTATAGTGCTATTCATAAAGGTTATAAATGTCTTAACAGCAATGGCCAAATCTATATCTCTCGCCATGTTATTTTTAATGAAGCGGAATATCCTTTTCTTATTTTCTTTCCATCTAACCAAACATCAACACCAACTCATACATCTTCTTCTACACTTCCTCTTTTTATCTTACGACTTGTACAGGTTCCTCCCCCTCCTTCTCTGCCTCAGCAACAATCTCTTGGCAATGACTCAGAACACATTCATCATCAGGTCAATTCTTCTCTCTCTACTTCCTCTCTAAACACTCATCTTACTGTACACCCTCATCCTACACTAAACACTCATCCTATGATCACCAGATTAAAGGCTAGTATTTCAAAACCCAAAGTTTACTCAGCAAGTATAACATCCCCCACAACCCACACCAATCACAGTAAAAGAAGTACATCCTACATGACGAATGGCTATGGAAGAAGAAATACAAGCATTACATAAGAACCAAACCTGGATGTTGGTACCAAGTCAGCCCAATTTCAATGTTTTGGGCACAAAGTGGGTATTTCATGTGAAATACAATTTAGATGGCTTCATAGCTAAACACAAAGCTAGGCTTGTTGCAAAGGGGTTCAATCAGAATCCAGGGATTGATTTCCATGAAACCTATTCCTCAGTTGTTAAAGCATCATCTATAAAGGTCATTCTATCCCTTGCTGTCTCTTTTGGTTGGGATATTCAACAACTTGATGTGAATAACACATTTTTGAATGGTGCTCTACAAGAAGAAGTTTACGTAAATCAACCATAAGGTTTTGTCAGTCAGCAGTATCCATCTTATGTGTGCAAACTCTCAAAGGTTGTATATGAATTAAAACAAGCTCCCCGAGCTTGGTTTCATATTCTCAAGCTTGCTCTAAATAGATGGGGTTTCTAGAATTCTAAAAGTGACACTTCACTTTTTTACTTCAATCAACATGGGCTCCTAGCTCTGCTGCTTGTGTACGTTGATGATATTTTTGGTTACTGGCAATCATTCTGATATGATTCAGACTGTTATTCAAAAACTCCACAACCAATTTGCCTTAAAGACATTGGGTCCTATTCACTATCTTTTAGGTTTTGAGGTGCAAAGATCATCAACAGATCTCTTTCTCTCACAAAAGAAGTACATGGAAGACTTACTTGTCAAAACAAATATGGCAGCCTCAAAACCATGCTCCACTCCCATCTTTCTAAGTGTGAAACTATATTTTTATGATGGAACTCCATTTGATAATCCATCTTTGTATCGAAGTCTTCTTGGAGGTCATCAATATCTGTGTCACACTCGTCCTGACATTGGTTACATAGTTAATAAATTAAGTCAGTTTCAAGCTAATCCTCTTCAACCCCATTGGATTGCTTTAAAAAGGGTTCCACGTTACTTACGTGGCACAACTGACTATGGATTGATGTTTAAACCTTCACACCTTCCTGTCCAAATCAATGCATACTGTGACTCCAATTGGGCAAGTTTCGTTGATGATCGGAAGTTGACTTCTGGATGTTACGTCTTCCGAGGGGGAATCTCATCTACTGGAGCTTTAGGAAATAACAGGTGGTAGCTAAATCCAATACAGAAGCAGAATATCACGTGTTATCACAATTATCAGGGGAAGTTATTTGGCTGACTTCTTTTCTTCAAGAAATTGGTTTCTCTCCTTCATATAGGCCCACCTTGTGAAGTGATAGCAATGATGCTCGAGCTCTGGCACAAAATCCAGTCTTCCATGCACGAACAAAGCATATCGAAATCGATGTGCACTTCTTGTGGGATAAAATTGCAAATGGAGTAATTGAGGTTAATTATATCGCCTCTGATGATCAGCCAGTAGATTTGTTTACAAAACCAATGGTTGGATTAAGACATTCATCTCTCTGTATAAAACTCAATCTCTTGCCTTCATAGGAATTGAGTTTGAGAGGGGACGTGAGAGATAGTAAGAAGTATATGGGCCAGATCAAAAGAACAATGAGCATCACAAACCCAAATACAAGTATATTCCAGAAGCAACAAATATTCTCGAATGTTCTACATCCTACCAAAAACAGAATCCTATTACAACAAGAAAAAGAAATATTGTATACAGATGATTGGTTGCAGCAATTGCCAGCAATTGCCCTTTTGTTTTTGTATATATACATACAGTCATGTAATCTTAATAGTACAACAGAAATAAAAAGTTCTTCTTTCAGTATTTTTGATGCAAAGGTATCATCCAACATCTACAGAAATAACACCTGCAAGTTGATTATTGTTTCGTCAACAATCAAATATGATCTCACATAAAACAACTCTTTAAGAACCAACAACAATCCAGTCATTTTGTGTTGGAAGATCAGGATAGGAAATAGGGGCTAGTCCTATTCATGGATGTATAAGTTTTTCTATTATTTATAAACTCTGTCTTTGAGGGGTTTGTTTCTTCAAGATTAATAACAATGTCAAACTTGAAGTTGAATTCTAGAATCTTAAGTATGTGCCTATAGGACTTCTGCTACAAGATCCAAGAATGTGAAGAATAGTTGGTATTTTAGCTTCTAATACTTATTTGTCGACAGAGAAGGGTAACAGCAACATTAGTATTTTTTTTGCTTACAAATGATAATAAAGCAAACAAACCCCACACAACTCAAACTACAGACACCCTACTAGCGTAGTGTTCTGCAGTACAAAGCTCCTTGCTTGTCTCGGTGGAGGAGCTCCATAACGACGTTGGAGGCTCCTGAAGTATATGCAGGCTTGAGCAGGATAAAACTGCTATAAGCCACCTTTTATCAATGTGATTCATTTCATGAAACTTCCCTGCCCCATGCGATCCCAATAACCTCGACATATGGGCCAATATACTGTGCAAATTCATGCACATTCCATTTATCGTTCATGGTACTATTAGTTCATTTGAAAGGGCCCGTGCTTACACGGTGATCAAGATGAATTGTACAAGGAAATCCTTGTCCACTTTTCATTCTCAAAGACTTAAGTCCTTTTGCAAGATCTATCAATCTCAACGATGTTGTTCACGAATAGTACGTGATCTATTAAATTTATGGTAGTCTTATAAGATTCACAGTAAGAGACTTGTTAGCAGTCTAAATTTTTTTTCCATAAACTTAAATAATAATTGGTGGGTTAATTCTAGTTGTACTACTCATGTTTTTAATACTTTGGAGAGATTCCTTATCACATAAACCACAAGATCAAATGAAAGATTTGTCTATATATAGGCAATGACATGGGAGTTCCAATAGAAGCTATTGAGAATTATCGCTTATTCCTAGACACCGGATATTATTTGCACTTGAGTGAAATTTTTATGTATCTAGTATATCTAGGAATTTAGTTTCTTCATCCAAGTTTGATAGATCTAGATGATGATTTAAATATGATAATAGTAGTTTCAGTTTGTACAAACATAAACTCATGATTGGTAACAATGAACTACATGATGGTTTATAAAAATTAAACCTTGATATTGTTTACTTTATTGACTTTAAATCTCAACATTGGTATCAATGTAGTTTAATCAATGATTGATCCATTTATTTGTGGCATAAATGTTTGACAAACATTTCCAAAGAATGACCTAAAAGACTAATAAAGAATGAAATCCTTTTTAAAATAGATCTTACTGATCTTAATATTTGTGTGAATTATATTAAAGGAAATAAATAAAACATATAATAAATAAAGGAGCTATAAGAAACAATTAGCTTCAAGAAATATTTTAAACTGGTGTGTGTAGACCATTTTATATGCCTACTTTTTAATAAAGAAAAATATTTTATCATATTTATAGATGACTATTCATGTTATGTATATGTCTATTTTCTACATGATAAATCTCATGTTATAAATACCTTGGAGGTTTATACTAATGAGGTTAAAGGGCAATTAGACAGAAAAGTGAAAATAATCAGGTCTGATAGATGTGGTAAATATTATGGTAAGTATGATGAAAGTTGTCAAAATCTTAATCCTTTTAGATTTGTGTGCAATGTATAATATAAGGCACACCACAACAAAATGGTGTGACTAAAAGAAAAAATATCACTTTGTTAGATATGGTTAGGAGTAGGATGTGCAATTCATCTTTACCTACTCCTTGTGGACATATGCTTTAAATATTGCCATATATTTGATGAATATAGTTCTTAGTAAGGCAATTCTCAAGACTCCCTTTAAACTGTAGACTAGAAGGAAATTTTGTTTAAGAAACTTGTATGTTTTATTTTACAATGCAAATATTAGGCATTATAATCCATATAAAAAGAAACTCGATATAAGAACAATCAATGGTTATTTCATCGGTTATCCAGAGAAGTATAAAGGGTTTCTAGCTATACTACAAGAATTTTAGAAACTAGGAATGATAGGTTCATTGAATATGGTGAGGTTAGTGGGAGTGAAACAACATGTATTCAAGAAATGGAAGTGCAAGTCCCCATGGCTTGTTCACCTACTCAAGTTGTTACTCCACAAATTATTGAACAACCTAATAATCATGAAGAACATTAAATTAATGAACACATTGTTCATAAGAAAATTGAACATGAAGTGAATGACCTGTAGTAGACAAACCATAAAAATATCATTAAGAAGGTCTTTAAAACCAAACGTGAATCTCTTAATAACCTAGAATGTTACAAGGTTAGACTAGTTACTAAAAGATTTACTTAGAAATATGGTATTGATTATGAGGAGACTTTCCCACCAATCTCTAAGAAAGATTCACTAGGAGTTTTTATAGCTTTGGTGGCTGATTGTGATTTCAAAATGCACCAAATGGTTGTGAAAATTGCCTTTTTGAATGGGGATTTAAAGGAAGCGCATATATAGACCAACCACTGGAGTTTATGAAGGATTTAAAGTAACATATGGTGTGTAAATTGAAGAAGTAAATATACAGGCTTAAACAAACTTCTTAAGTTTAATGATACTATTGTTTTCTTTGGATTTAAAGAAAACACCATTAATTGATGTACATATCTGAAGATTTGTAGGAGTAAGTTTAGTTTTTTACTTTGTATGTTGATGAATTCTTTCTTGTAGCTAATCATCACGGTCTATTAATTGAGGTTAAGAAATTTCTCTCTAGTCATTTTGACATAAAAGATATAGGTGAGGCAGTATATGTGATAGGAATGGAAATATTTTGTGATAGATCATAAGGATTACTTGATTTGTCTTAAAAAGCCTATATTAGAGATATGTAAGATGGAAAAGGGTTTAGCATCAACAGTTTTTATTTAAAAAGAGGACAATCTTAGCCTAAAGCAATGTCCAGAAAGTGATTTAGAATGAAAGGAAATGGAATCAATTCCAAATGCATCAATGGTTGAGAGCCTAATGTATGCTCAAATATGTACCAGACTAGACATAAGCTTTACAGTTGGGATGTTGGGGAGAAACTAGAGTAATCCTAATATGAATCACTAGAAAGCTACAAAGAAAGCTTTAAGATATCTATAGGGAACTAAAGAAGACATGCTCACTTTTAGGAGGTTTGATTGTCTTGAAATGGTTGAATACTAAGATTAAGACTTTGCTAGCTATGTAGATACAAGAAAATTCACATTTGGCTACATTTATATGTTAGCTAAAGGAGACATATTGTGGAAGAGTACAAAAGTAATTATTGCATCCACATTAGAGGCAAAGTTTATGACATGCTTTCAAGCTATGATTCAAGCTAAATGGATGCAGAATTTTATTTTAGTGCTTGAGATTATCTATAATATAACCAAGCCATTGAAAAATTACTATGATAGTTCTGCATTAGTTTTCTTCTTTAAGAATGACAAGTATTTCAACAATACTAAACATATGAAATTGAACTAATTTGTCGTTAAAGAGGAAGTTCAAAAATGTAAAGGGTTGATGAAACGTATTAGCATCAATCTTATATTAATTGATCTTTTGACAAAAGAGTTATTACCTAAAATATTTTCTGATCATATAAAGAATACAAGCATTATGTGTATTGATGATTTTTAGACAATAATGCTATGTTAGCTCTTATTATATATTTGACACCCTTTACATGTTAATGAATATATTATTTCTGAATTTTTTGTTTAATTCTGTATTTGATTGTGAAATATGTTGTTAAAAAAGAACTAAATTTTAAATCCATTACGTATTTCTCATTAATAATCATGATTAAGGAGAAGGGTATAGTGCTAAATGGAAGGGATTATATTGAATTAATAGTGTATGACTGCTGTGACCCTTGTTAGTCTTATATTTAATTATGAGAACTGATGATAATAGTCTATGTGAATAATAACTATTGTACATTATAATTGTTTTATTGATCCAATAGACTGCATAAAGTCACATGATGCAAGAGAATTAAAGAATTTAATAATTTATTAAAGGATATTTTGCTCATTATGATGGAAATTTTTTAAAAACTAATTTATGAATATCAGTATTAGATAAGGTTTAGGCTCCATCAAGTAGGGTTGGTAAAGACAACTTGGATAAGAGATTTGCGACTGTAAATTAGAAAAAATAGAATTTTAAATAATAAATATGCATTTGTGAGTTCCATGAAATTACTCGCAAGTTTTTGTAAGAGATGAGATGGGATGGGACTTGCTTATTGCGCCTTTTTTCTTTTTTAATAATCTCCTCGTTGAGATTGAAAGTTCGGTGCTCCCTCATGGGTCCCAACTCCCAAGTCCGAATCAGTGCTTTCGGCGAAGGCATATCATTTCAGAACAACATCAACTGGGTATCAGATCAGTACAAGGAATGACAATGATTGAAATGGTGAGCCCACCAAGGCACCAACCACCACTACGAGACACTAAGCTTACAATAGCCTAGCTAGAAAGTTAGCTCACCATGTCAAACAAATGCTCCTACTCACACTAAGCTTGCAATAGCCTAGCTAGAAAGTTAGCTCACCATGTCAAACAATTGCTCCTACTCACCAACCAACCAAGGCCAAAACCCCAAATGCTCCTACTCACCAACCAACCAAGGCCAAAACCCCTGTTGTCGGTCATCTCGTGAGCTGAATGCCCCAAAGCGGACTCTGAAGATTAGGACGTGACATTCAAAGCATACACTTTTGATCTCAGACAAATTGCACCTGTTATTGCAAAGATAGTAAGCTGGAATTTCATTTCCAGCATCCCCCCAATCCAAGGGAAAGGGAAAAACTTTAAGTGTTCCATGTACTACAACCAATAATATCATTGGAGCTCTTTTAAGCAACAAAGACTTGGCTTGTTTACTTGTTTTAAGCATACAACTCATCAACATTACATTCCCCAAGGAAAACTTTGATGCTTCGAGGTGAACCGCAACTACCCTCAGCTATAAGTGCTCTGTCATTGGCCGCCATGTGTGCGATAATCTTGTATATCATTTCAATCTGCAGTAAGCAGTAAAGAAAACGTTAACCGAAACAAAGACTAATTGCTTTAGGTACTTTGGCAATGATAATAATTGACGTACATCTTCAGGAGCATGGCAACGGTCAGCTACGTCCTCAAGCGTCAATGGTTCCACAGGCTCCTTGCAGCTGGGAAGGAGAGAGAGCACGATGATCATAATCAGCAAGCTAACACTTGCAGTGAACCAAACATTAAAAAAAAAAACCCCAAGCAGGAAATTTCATTGTTAACCTAAGTCAATGGTTCACATGAAGACATTAGCCCTTTTTTTTTTTTGTTTTTTGGCAAATACACCCCACAAGGATCAGAATTTGAGCCTGTATTTGTCAGTAAGTCCAGTCTCAGCACCCAGAAGAAGACTCAAATGTATCAATTGCAAGAAGCAGTTGATCCATTCTTCTAGAACTTCTCTTAAGATAGAAAATCCCTTCACAATTTCATGCTGTCTTACCATGCTCTGGTTCATGATAACACATATTTTGGAAAATGAAAGGACATTTTTTTTCATGTTCATATATTCACTTATCTTATCTGGTCCATACTAGCAGGGCATTTCAACAAAGACTTCATTGAAGACCCTGATGGTCGTTTATAGTTTTCCCCCATGCCAGAAAACAGACACAGCAGTCACAACATATACACTCACCATTAAGGGATAAATCAATCTTTTGGTCCTCCAACTTGTTTCACATTTCAATTGCCCTACTTTAATTTCTTCTACTTTAGGCCTAGTAATATTCGTAAAAACAAGCAAACCTTTCTTCAACTTGGTTACTTATTTATCATAACAGTCCTCTCACTTTGTAATCATTTTGTCAACTTGGTTCAAAAAAATTTAGTAATCCTCTTTTTATCATACTTGTTTCCAATCCTCTGAGTACAATTTCTTATTTAAATTCTTCTATTATTTAAATATGATGATAAATTAGTGATAAAAAAATATTAGTGAATTGTTTTACAGGGTTAACAACAAGGACTTTATTCAAACATTTTAAGTACTAAGAGCTATTAATTTCAGAATTTTACCTTGCTTCGTTAAGTACTGCCAAAACCCGCTTCTGAAGAGCCAATACTTCTCCAGCAGCCTTTTTTCCAGCTTCCACACCTAAAATTATTAAGTGCAGACATAGACACCAACACAATAAGCTATCAAAAACAGTGAGTTTATAGAACAAAAATAAAAGACAGTGAGTTTATAGAACACAACTTCACTGTCAGATATAATTTCTTCTCAAGAAAATAAATATACTAACCAGGTTGATGGTAAGCATTTATGTTGATAAGGGAGGCATATATTCCAACTGCTCGCTCATAAAGAGCAATCATAGCTCCTACGCTCCTTGGCGTTACTTCTTGCACAGTGACTGTTATAGACTCCCGGTCATTAGCATACAGAGCTGACCTAGTTCCCTGCATCAACTCAAATAAGTTTTGATAATGAACATGCTAAGCATTTATCAACTTAAAAAAGTGAAGTTGAACTTTCATGAGTGCTTATGAAGCTACTAGCATTCATAAAATGGTATGTTATTGTATGTCTAACCTGAAGCATGCCAAATAGGTAGTCACCAGATGTGACACCTGGTTCAAGCTCCCAATCATGGCCAGGAGGTCTATCACGAAGGACTTCAATGAATGTCACAAAGAAATTGTGAACACCCTCTCTCAGTTGTTGAATATAGCTATAAAATCAAATAAAGCAACGAATCAAACTTCGGCTGAGACAATGTTAACAACTTTATCAAATGGTGTTAAATGAGATAAAATAAAACTCACGCGTGTTGATCTGTGCTTCCTTTATTTCCATAAACAGTTAGTCCTTGATTAACCTGTGAAATGATATGTCTCATCATCCAAAAACACAAAGATGCTACTAGGAATTAAAAAAAAAAAATCTCCAAACATCAAAATGGAAGTGAATATCACAATCAATCAAGATTACATATGATTTAATGATTTTTTAAAACATTTGTTAATTTCCAAGATGCAAACATTGCATTCAGAAAATACAGTTAACATAGACAATTGTCAAATTAACAAACCAAAAAAGAAAAAAAATGAGAAGAGAAAGTTAAATAAGTCCTCTGATTGACTGTACTTACCCGATTACGATCCAGGTCAAACTCCTTTCCAAGCGATTCCATAACCAGCTGCTGCAAATATCTACTAAATAGTAACAAGCTATCCTTGTATGGAAGGACAACCATGTCCTGCAGAAAAGTGTGAAGGAAAAAAATGATTCATTTCTTCTTTTTCAAAAGTCACATAATTATCACTTCTCCCTTAAATAGGGAAAAAAAGAAAATACCTTGGATCCAACCCCATCAGAAGCCCAGTACCAGCATAATGCTAGCAAAGCAGCAGGGTTGTTTTTAAGCTGAAGGAGACGAAAAGCATTACTAAGAGGCATGAAATGGCTCAATCCATAATAAAAAGCTACCAATAATAAGCATATTAGACAAAGGAGTGCACTTTTAACACTCTTCATCCTTTTCAAAGGTACAAACTTGTGCTTGGAAAGTAAATAACATTAAATCTACATCATTAACTTTGCTATATTACAAACCTCATTAGGAACCTATATTATAAAGCTTTAGTTGCTATGGGTCTACAATGAGAACCAAAATTACATTAGCTGAGAAGTAACGGACTTCAAAGTTAAACTCATATAAAGATGCTAATCATGCATACATAAAATGAATCTCATTAGAATCAGGTTCAGATAAATCCCTATTAACTTTTACTGGGCTGCAGAAGCTAGAGAACAAGTCTCGTATTGGGAACAAAGGTCCTCAAGAAAAAAATAATAAAGAAATGCAACTAACTGGGACTTACAAGGAAGAACAATAAGTAAAAACTGCAAACTTTGAAGCAAGAATTTGTGGAATCCTCTTCAATCATAAGAAGTTACACAAATTCTGTGAAATATTTAAGACCCAACACTTACCACTGTGGACCTAGTTTCCTCATCCATCAGTGATGCACCCACAAGCATTTCTCTGATGTCAATCCCCTGGAACGCAGATCATGTAAGGCAATTTATACATGCAAAATTGAAAAAATAAGAAGAAATTATCAGCTTGGGAGTTAAGGATCATTTACCTGAAGTGCAGCAGGAAGTAAGCCAACTGCAGACATTTCTGATGTCCTACCACCCACCCAATCAAACATAGGGAATCTAGCTAACCAACCCTCAATTCTTGCTGTGTTGTCTAGCAATGAATTTTCTTGTGTTATCGCAACACCCTGCATACAGTTAACCATGAGTAAACTAAAACTCAGTGGAGCTCCAAATCAAATAATGGAGCAAAACTCAGTCGTGCACTATGTACTGAGCAAAATGAATGAATTCTCATGTTATCAGCATTTTACAAAAGACAAAGTAAAAATGCAAACGGAATTTTTGGTTAAAGTTTTTATTGTACAGGACTACAGTCATCAATAATCAATGGTAAATCATTGTTCTGCTTATCACCACATGAAGTCAACAAAAGCATGAAAACCATGACAACACATTTGCTACATAGCTAAGAATTTCAGCAATGTAGATTTATTAAAATAATGAGCAGCTGTTTCACGAAGGTTTCATCAATCCTTGTTCCAATTTAGTAACAAAAAATAAATTTTGGATTCTTAAGAGGAAAATCAATGATATCAGAACAAGAACCTGAGGTCAAAACCTGTTTTGAAAAATCCAGGCCAGCTTCACGAAAGGCCTTCTGCACTTCTAACAAACCATTTCTTGTTTCAGGGGTACCTCCACTCTGCAAAGAGATGAAATGAATTATAATTGCATGCATATACAATTACCTATAAGAATATTAACAAAAATTGCACACACATATATGCATGAATAAATGTGCTTGCATATCTTTCAGAAACATAATTGCATTCACCTATGATCCTATCTTTCAGAAAGAAGCATGGTATAAGTAGAGAACCTTTGATATG
The DNA here is from genome assembly GCA_024520975.1 of Erythroxylum areolatum. Classification (NCBI taxonomy): domain Eukaryota; kingdom Viridiplantae; phylum Streptophyta; class Magnoliopsida; order Malpighiales; family Erythroxylaceae; genus Erythroxylum; species Erythroxylum areolatum. The sequence continues at coordinate 12,332 of JANIJH010548683.1, forward strand.
ACAATTACAAGTGTTGAAGCCAGCTCTGGGCCAAGCTGGGCAATCTGATGATCAATGCCAGCTGGATCTGTATTATCAATGAATCGTATCTGCAATAAGACAAGAAAATCATCAACCACAATATAAAGGTTTCTTAAAATGGAGGGCAGTAACTATGCAAAATAATTTTCTGAGGATAAGTGAAAGATAATGCTATGTGCTTCTGATTGGACAGATTAACTGACATTAGGAAATTAGTTAAAGAAGGGAACTGAGATTCTCATCTTCAAAGGTCAATACATGAGAGTGAGAAGGTACATTTGTAAGTAAATGACGTTCTCTACAGTAAAATATGCAATGCAGTGACCATCTTTCTTCCACAAACAAAAGAACATTTAAAAATAAAAAGCACACTAATTTCCTAAGAATATACATAATACAATGATTTCCTCATTTGAGAAAAAAAAGTTTACCAATCAACATGAGAAAAAAAAAGAACTGACAATAAGAGGGAGAGAGTGTATCCGAAGGCATAGCAAAATAGTTACTCTAGCATGTATATTTTTGCTTCATGAGGGCAGAAGAACATAGAGTATAACAACTTCAGGAAAGTTCATGGAGTGATGGATTCATAATGCAGGAAAATCAGCTTGCTTGACAACCTATCGGCATTAAGAGTATAAAGCAAGATGATGCAAAAGACATATATTTCTGCTTCTAATTAGAAAAGGCATAAAGTTTTAGTGCCAGACCTTAAGAGGAGGATTATCAGGGGCCAGAGCCTCCGCAACAAACTGTGGTCCAAGCGATGAACCTCCAATCCCTACAGAAAGCACTGAAGTGAAGTGACCCTCTGGTGAAGACGGGGGCTTAATCTGCAAATTCCACGAGGAAAGAAGAATGAACCACTAATACTGTAAATATCCAACAGCAGGAAACAAAAGAATCAATCGAAAAGTAATCCCTAATATAAAAGGCATTCAATGAGAATACACGCACTTAAAATCTCAAACGAGAACAACTCCATGCAAAAAGCTAGCCAAGCTAAGGCCTGATCCAACACGCAATGTATAATCTCCATTCCATTAGAAGACCAGTGGATATTATTTAAATATGGTAATTTGACATAGAATTCCTATTGGAAAAGCATTTCCCACCAACCAGCATTAAACTTACTACAAAACAAGGTAGTAAGAAAAATCAATAACCCATAGTCAACATCAATCAGGCTAAGCATTACAACCCAAATACCGATCACTAAACTAATAAGAATGGAAGAAGTAGAACAAGAAGCCCATTTCCTTACAACAAAAACTGACCTTACCACTGACGACTTGATTAGCAAAATCACAAACAGTATCAAGCGTCTTATCGATCTGCGTCTTCAAGAAAGAATTAGGAGCCAAACTCGAGTTCCTCAACCAGTAATGACCCACCATCCGACCTTCATCGGGATTGGCGATCGCGCCCTTTTCAAGCTCGTCCATGGCTTTAAATGCCTTTTGAAATCTGGGCTCCATCTCCGCCACGAACTCATCGGTGAACCCAATTCGACTGACGTCCAAGTAAAGCCCCAGCTCTTTATGTTGGTACAACCAGTCAACATATCTTCTCCACAGCACACTGGAGTCTTTCTCCAATCCTCGTTTCTCGTTTACCGGGATCTTATCATTGGTTTCGGCTAAACCAGCGGGCACCTCTCGAGCGACGGAGCGGATTGGAGCTAGTCGAGAGCGAGTTGAGAAAGGGAGAGAGTATTTAAGGGGTGGAGGGGTGAGAGAGGTTTTAGAGAGGTGGGTTTTGGGTTTGAGAGATGGAGAAGAGGAACAGAGGCCCGAGATTGAGGCCATAGAGAACGCTGCGAATGAAGCGATGACACCAAGAGGAGTTGAAAACGAGAGTGAGAGCGAGAGTGCGAAAGAGAGAGAATTTAGTCCGTAGCAACGGACGGAGACACGGAGTGATGGTGTTTTGTCTAAGCTGAGTAGGTTGTTCTGGGTTCACATTTAGGCTAGTTGGTTGGTTATTTTTAATTGACCATAATGGACATTACTGTTGGATCTCTTTTCCATTATTGTCCTCGCAGGTTCCTCTAACTTCGTCTTTTTGTGTCCTACTGGCATGTCCTATGCAACTATTATCAGCATTTGATCGGTGGGAGGAAACCGAGTTAAAAATTTAAGATAGAAGAATTTAAATATTTAATTTTTTAAAATTTTAAAAGGCTCAATATATTACTGCCTTCTAATAATTCCATCCTTATATATATATATTAATTAATTAATTAAAAATTAAAAATATTTAATTTTTTAAATCTGAAGGGCTCAGTGCACCACTAAATCTCATGTGCCTCCGTCCCTGCTTGCAGTAGAAAGTGATTGCATACAACTTCTCAGTAGAATGATCTAATCACTAATTTATTAAATAATTTGTTTAAGATATATAATTTATAATGCAGAAAAATAAAATTCATAGAATCTATTTTGCATGCATGGAGGCCGCTTGAATCGAGTCTGGCAATTTGTAATTTTATGGTGTTGGATGGACAAGAACGTTTGCGTTGCTCTTTTGTTTGGCCAAATATCTATACTTGGTTGCATTGTACCTCTATTTCTGTGATGTCAATCAACACGTTTTATACCAAATACATAAATATCTCAATCAACAAGTTGTATACCAAATACATAAGTATCTCGTGAAAATTGTACCATACCTGCTACTGTTTAATACTTTATATCACTTGTTTCAACCTTAAACATAATCCAAAGGGTTAATGCCAATATGTACTGTAACGACGTCTTCAATTTATTTCTTAATTATTTATTTATTTAGGTAATAAATCATTGATGGGAACCGGCGTTGAATCTGAAATGGCCTGTCTTCTTCATCGGTGGCTGTACTCATAAAATAAGATTTGATGACGTTGGGTAATTCACGGCAGCCAAGGATTAGCCGCAATCCAACTAACGTTCAAGTTGTCGCGTGGCTGAGTACCAAACACTACAGGGTCAACTTTTTCCTGTGCTATCTATTGATTCTTTCATCAGGAAAGCTACGTGGACCTTTGACGATTTTGTAATTTTTTTAATTTTTAACACTAAGTAATATTACCTTTTATAATTTATATACCTATATCCGAGGTATTATTAATACTCCTTAATTTATCTTCGCTATTAATGGTGGTACCCGCGAATTTACTTTACTCGTTTCTTTTCTCTATTTTGTCACCATAAATTCATGATATTTTACAAATTTTCTTCTTAATACATTATCAAAGACTCCTATATCTCTTGATTGTTATACATGTATGTTATAATGCATCTCTGTTTTAAATTCTATCTACTAGTATCAAATCATGAGTCAATTTTAATACTTACATTGATAATTGCAACATGTTTGAACCTATAAAAGCAAAGGGGACAATAGAAATCTTTTAAGTACGTGAACTGTTAGAGTAGTGCCCTAAAGGCAATCGCCTTTAGCGCGTTTTGTACAAA
>JANIJH010548692.1:0-15804 GCA_024520975.1 Erythroxylum areolatum
TTCATTTGGTGAAGAATGAAGGTAAGATCATTTTAAAACTTTTAGATTTTTGGAAGGATTTTAGTTCATGAAGTTTAGAAAATGCTTGGGTTTAAATATTCTAGAACCAATTTTAGTGATTGTGCTTGAGGGATTTTCAATTAAAAACCCTATTGAGTGGGATTTTTGTTATTGTATAAAGGTATCAAAAGAGGCAAGACGAACAAGAGGAGGCATTTTTAAGCAAGTCTATAAGCAAAGAAATTAACGTGGGTACATGTTTATAATAGAGTAAATAAGCCACTAAATATTTTCTTTGAATTAAGAAAGTTGAATGATTTCAATTGCATCATAAGTATTGCATTTATTGCTTCTTGAATGAATTGTGAAATTTTTACATGTTTGCTACATTAATTATATTAATGATTGATGAAAAGACTCTGAAAAGGATTTCTCTTTGAAAAGATACATGTTTATGAAATCATATTTTCGAGAATGGTTTCCAAAATATATCAAGTATATGAAAAGCAAGTTTTCAAAAAGTGCCATTTTGGCAACAAGTTTACAAGTTATGAAATAAGTGTTATGTGAGTTTGTGGTAATCCCTCAAGAATGTCACGTGCACGTTGACCAAGTTATAGGCTTCTTCTACGTATCCGCTAGTGGCACGGAGCTCCTTCATGGACTCCCTCAAGTTTACGGCTACACAGGACCATTAAGTGAAAATGTGTAATGCGTCATGTTTATAGCCTACCCAAACCATTCTGATGTGCTTATGTGTTTATGTTATGTGAACAAGTTTGATGCATTCATGTTTAGTAGTTTGAGATTTTGACTACATGATGAGAATTTTTAGAAACAAATGCTTTATTAACTCAATGAGAATTTTCTATGACAAGTGAACGTTTTCAATGGTTTTTGCTTATTTTCCATTATAAACTGTTACCCACGAGCTGTCAAGCTCACCCCTTTTCTATCCCATCTTTAAGTGATAGTTAAGAGATCAAGTGATCAAGAGCCTAAGAAAACTTCTTCAAATTTGCTATTTTGTATTTTGTAATAAGCCAATGGTGTGGTTTTTGATATGTAAATAAAGTTTTTTTCAAACTCTGTTGCTTTAGTAATGAAATGATAGATTGAAGTAGTTTTAGTTATGTAAGTTCATTTTGATTTCCTTGTAATATGGGTTAGTAGAAGTAATAAGTTTGTTTGGATGTTTGATTTTCATGGGCACACCACCCTTGTGGGATGATGCCTAATAAGGGTTCATGGAAATAAAAATGGTTAAGGAGACTTCATTGGAATAAGTTATGTTCTGTAATGGGCCTAAGTGATTACTGAAACTCTGATGGACTTCATAGGAATATGCTCAAGTTTTATGTTTTCACAAGAGGTTCCAGAAATCGGTGCCCAACAAGAGTCAAATTCTAGACCCCTCTTCATGGTGTGGCCGTGCAACCCATTATTTGGACATTAAAACACTTAGTTTAATTAAAAGAAGGGAGAAGAAAGAAGCAAGTTTCGACCATCACTTATTTTTCCACCAAGTTTTTGATTCTTCAACCTCAATCAAGGTGTTTCAAGCCAATTTGGGGTCAAGGAACTCAAATATATCATTAGATTTAAGAAAATCTCAAAGGATTTGAAGATATCATCAAAGGAAGGTTTAGGTAAATTTTGTCTCACCTCTCTTTACATTATGATTTTGAATTTGGTGTTAAGGTATAATGTTCTCCATGCTTGAATATGCATGAAACATGGTTTAGATGAATGAAATATGTCATGGAGAGAGCTCTTTAAGTCAAAACTAAAATTCCCACTTTTACTGAAAGTTTGCGAAATGTTGAATATCTTTTGAAATTGATGGTTTAAATGAACTCTATGATGTTAATTATGTATGTATGAGGTGAATTGATGATGGAAAATGAGGAAGAAGTACATTAGAAGGAGGCTTTCAAGTTTATGCCTTTAGGTGTTTGATAAAATGCCTAAGTGAACTTGGCTTAGGATTTAAGGATTTTGATGGTATGCATTGGAAAGAGGCTTTCAAGTTTACTTAGAGTAAACTTGAATTGTTGCTTAGATTGATGAATAATGGCCTAATGTGATTGGATAAAAATGTGCTTAATTATGTTTTCAAATGAGTAAGTTTGAATTAAAGGCATTGAATGCCTTAGAAAATGCAAAAGAAAAGCTAAAGTGATTAGTAAAGAAGTAAATCTGTGAGAAGTCTAATGTTCAAATTCTATAGCTTATAGGGAGTGTTGTTGTGCTTTATACACCTACGTGAGGGTGTATAAATATGAAATTTATGTTTAGGTAGTAATTTTATTATATACCCTTTTTTGTATAAAGGCTCGAGAGCTATGAATCAAGGAGCCCATACCCAGGATTGTTGAAGCTAAGAGAAAGTATACCTTCTTTTAAGGTGAGTTGGGGAAACTGCATTTCTCAAATAGGATTAGAAGATCCTAAAACAAGAATGATGATTGGTATGTGAATTTTGAACCTAAGCAATGTATGGTAGAATTGAATTTCAAATGGATGCAAATATGTTTTGGTATTTAATAAATGCCATGGTTTTGAATAACTATGCATTAAAAGCATAAAAGATAACTTTTATTATATGAAATAATGTTTCAACATTGTTTTTAAAACCGATATTTTGTTACATATTTTGAAAAATGATATTGTTTTCAACAAACCTGTGTTTGAAGTGTAAAAGACAATGCTTTCTGATGGTTTAATTTTGTATTTTGAGAAACGATATTATTTTTATCAAACCTGCAAATAAAATGCAATGGAAAACGTCTTATTTTTCTGAAACTACGTTTTTGAACAACTTTGCATTTGGATTTTAAAATATGACTTTTATTACATAAAATAGTGTTTTGAAATTTACAAATGCATAACCGAGTCATGTATTCTGCATGTATTTGTTCTCCTTTGGCTTAGAGTCATGGTATGGTTTCTTTTTATCTATTGGATCGATAAATGAAAACATGGTGCTTTACATAATTTTTGTACTTAATATTTCTATATGATTTTTGTGATTGGTGAGGAAACAATTGGCCAATCGTGTGTTAGGCATAACTGATTAAGCGACCTTTATACCCTTGATGCTGGTACATGAAAGTCGAGTACCTGTATCGACACTTTTCTATAGGACTCGCAGGTGATTCCACACCTAAGGCCTGGACACCGATGAGGACATCACCTAGGGTCAGGACACTCTGGTCAACTATACTCTGGACTCACCACAGATGAAAGTCAAGCCAACACTGATAATCGGTAGGTGTGCACATTAGTTTGGCCGACTACTGGTGTCACACATTATTGTTTTGGCTTATTCTAATATTTGTTTTCTTATGAGATTTGATTTATACATCTGATTTTTTTATGCATTTGTATACTAGAATTCGAACCTATATCCACCGGATGGGTAATTAATAGGTTGGGCTTATGTGATTCCTAAATGCAGGTTAATTTAGTGAGTTTGAAGTTCTGAGTGGATCGTGTGCTCTTTTGACATTTTTAGGGTATTACCATACGTGGGTAGCTTCTTATTTTGTACATTTTTTGTATAGTGACTCATGAACTTTTTTACTTTTTTTATTAGTTTGGTTATGTTGATATACTTTATGATTATATAAATTTAACTTTTGACTGTTTTATTGTTGTAAAAGACTTTATGTATAAACTTTCAATACTGTTGTAGAGATTGCCTTGAGTGGACTTTAAAGTCCTGAAGTTGTGGTTGGATGTGAGTATAGAAGTGTGTTTAAAAATGTTACAGGTTTTGGGATTTTTAAAATATAGCCGTTGTGCTGCCCAAATTTTTCAAAATAAAAATGATATTTAGTTAGCCTTTTATAGTCGGATTAAGGATACTGTGAGCGTCTTTAGCCCAGGTGTGCGATAGTTATCATAGGCTCAATGTGATATCGGGTTGTGACATGATGAAGTCATTTAATTGGGTCTATATGTGTTCAAATTTGGGTTCCTTATATCGTTTGATTTAGGTTTTTTAGTTTTTAGGATTAAATTTTTCAAAGGATTGTGAAGAAATTAAGGTGATTGTTTTATACTGCTTGTTCCTTCAGTGAAATGCATGGTACGTGTCATTTATCTAATTCACTATTCCATACTACATTTGGTAAATCGTTCAATGTTTTTTTTGCTAGTTTAGTTAAAGCCAATAAGTGATTGGAAGAGGTTGTCAATAAACTAACTGCTGGGGGAAGATCTTTGTCTATTCATTTAATTCCTTCGAACGTGCAGGTAGCCTTCTTGGGATTCTATATATAGGAAATTCCTTTACCTTATCTATTAAGTCTCATGTCATTTAGAATCTAGAAAAATAATTATATATTTTTCTCTTCAATGGAATAGACCTAAAATTCATTATCTTTTTCTCTTTATTTATTGTTTTGTTTGTAAGAATCATTAAAGTTGTAATTAAAATCTTGTATTACTTACCACATATCATTATTTATTGTTTCTTTTCTTTAAGAATCATATATCATTATATTACAAACTTCATATTAAAACTATCTGAAAATTTTGTGATATCATTTAAAATTGACAAATCATATAATTTAAAAGAGAAAAACAAAAAGTATAAATATATGTAATATTAATTAACTTTGAGTTTATAGTTTCACTTAAATTTTTGAAATGATTTAACATTGTTGTTAGATAAATTTATTTTCAGTCTTAGTGTCAATAATATTAAATTTAATTTTTATTAATATGATGTTCAATCATAAAATGATAAAGTGAAAGTTAATGAATTCATAATTATAAATAAGAGAGTTATTTTGTTTTGTAGAATTAAAAGAGAGTTATTTAAGCATTTGGCAATTATTATTAAAATCATCACCAAAGGCTTACCCTTTGGTGATAATATTAGTAAACCATCACTAACAGATTTCGAAAAAGTGTCACCAAAGGCTTGCCATTTAGCCACAATTTTAGAAAATGACACCAAAGGGTAAGAAAATTGTCCCCAAAAGCTTGCTTTTAGCTACGATTTTGAAATCGTTGCCAAAAAAATGTAGAAAAAGGGTTACCTTGCTGTAGTTACACATCACAAGCAATTTTGCCAATAAAGGCATTAAAGGAAAAATGTATTTCAAGCTTATACTAATGGATTGGAAGATACATATGTGAAGCTTGTTTAAACACATAGAGTAGATGTTAGCCAACAAATACTCCTTCATTTTATAAATTCCTATGGCCTTAACTTCTCAAACATTGATTTCCTCTAGGTTGAGCACAAGCTTAGGCTTTGGATGATAACGGTTGGTTGCTTTCACCACACAACCATTGCTTAAAGCCTATTTTTGTTGGGAAATTGGAGCAAGATCTGATCTCATACATAGTGAAATAATCATAAAGTGTGATTCTTAATTTTTACCTTATTTCAAAGTTTGATCCTTTTCTTATTGTATCCCTTGATTCATTTTCAAAACTAACTCATGTTAACCAATGTAATTGTAGAAGTATTAAGCCTTTAACGATATCTACAAAACATGTTAAAAGAGCCCTACAACTATTGCAGAGAGGGTTCGGTAATGAGTGTTAGCTCCCTTAGGCTTTGGACATTTTAGTAATTTAATTAAAATAAAATTCTAATTTCAATTAAACTTTAATTATAATTACAACTCATTCTAATTAGATACCAATTATGCTAAAATAAGATCTAATATCTTATATTGATCCTTATTTATTAAATATCTCATGTTTAATTATAAAGTTTCTCAGACTTTGCAGTCAAATCTAACTTGATTAAAACACTCTCTGTTAACTCATTCTTTATGTGTAACCCATTAGGTTCACAAATATATTGACAATATATAAATTATAACCCTAATTCATACTTAGGATTAGATAAATTAAATTTCTTTAATTTATCTTTAATTCTCTAATTAAATAATTTAAATTTATAGATCAATATTTGCATCTAGCAATACATCATGCTACCCAAATATTTAAGAATGTTAAAGTAGTTTTAACTAACCTCTCCATGCATTATTTTTTTTCATATAATTCAATCATTTCATTATAACATCCCACTTCCATATAGCACATACCGGATATTCTAGAGAACATTCGAGCATATACCCCACAGAAATAGCATGTTAGAGTAGTCACATCACTTAATATGGCATCATATAGAACATAAACATTTCAGAAAAAACTAGTTCTCTCATTTCATTCATAAACGTAAGCATACATTGTCATTTCATTCCTTGCATTTGATTCATAAACATAAATAACCATTATGTCATTACACTCATAACTCCTGTTTATATAATACATGACATGTCAAAGTTTGCAACTCTATACAATATGTACAATAAAAACTAAGTACTAGACCAAAATTTTTTATCTAAACGCTTCAGTATTAGCTGACCAGACCTTTGTGTCATTCCTGGTTCCAAAATCGACAATGCTAGGTTGCTACTAGATTGTCTTAAAAACTAGGTTATCCCAGTACCTGAAGAGTGAACCATCATCGACGTGTTCACTCAAGTCAAGACACAATATTGCAAACATATATAATCCAAGTTCTCAAACACATCACATTATTTAAAATCAAGTCCCAATTATCACATCGTTTAATTGTCTACCAAATCACAATATGTATATCTCATATTTTAACAAAGACATTGGAAACACAAGCATTTTATATTACTATTTCAACACAATTTACTAAATTCCTCACAACAGTTATTTCAACATAATTTAGTATATTCCTCATATATATATATATATATATATATATATATATATATATATGCAAATGCATATGTGACTCCACCTTCCTTTTCAATTTTTTGTGACCCAGCGCCTATTTAATTGTCCCGTATCTATTGTGGGCACTAGACTCATTTCAAATGTTGTCCTGCTTCTATTGTGGATATCGGACTTACTAATTGTTGAGCTTATGGCTTTGTTCACACATTTCTAAGCTTTAAGCTCCTTTTTCACTTTGGTTGCTCCGGTCACAAATCCTCTATCTGATCATGCATATCAATGTCCTGACATGCATCATTTCATATAATATGTAATCACTTTAATCTAGTGTATTCAGTCATTTATCACATTCATCGGACCCAATTCCGGCATTCAACATTTAGTTGAGCATTTATTTCCCACATTCACATACATATAGTAAACACTCCCAATACAATCCAGAATATTGAACCCCTCAAACAATCAATTGCCTGGAATCATCAATATCACAATCATATCCAAATCATTTCAATATATATAGATATAAGTTTCAAACAAAAACAATTCAAATAGAAGCACATGTCTAATTGAGATCACACATCTAGGTTACTCATAGTTTAGTCCAGATTATCTATTGCCTTAATGATCCGGCAATGTCTAGATGTTGTCGATCAGTTTGTGCTTCTATATCATACAATACACACATATTTACACATTACTAACTTATTTAATCAAATAAGTGCTCAATCTTGTACATGTATATGTGTTATGTTCGATGCATGCTCAATAGACTATCACTATGTAACCTTATACACAATTCACTATGTAACCTTATACATAATTCTTACTCACTTATTCACCTTAGCTTGTGTTCATAAGAACATCCTTATACTGTTGACATCTTATACTTTCCAAATTCATATGCATTGATATCAAAAAACTCATTTCTTGAATTTTAACATCATTTAAGAAGCTAAACTCGCCAAACACTTAATCAATTGATTTAACATTAACTAAGCTTATTTTCATCCCTAATCAAGTCTAAAAGTATTAATGTATATTGTTTTATCCTTATATGACCCATCCAAAACAAAGAACACAAACTCTCTTTTCTTCCAAGCATTTCCACAATTTTGGGAAGGAACCATAAAATTCCCACGATCGTGGGATATGTGATCCGAGACCCACCTTCCTTTTTCTTTAAGTTTTCTTCTAAACTCCAAATCCTTCATGATAGTTCTTCAACTATACCTCACTTATACTTCATGGATATTTCAATTTCTCATCATTTCATCTCAAACTCCAAGCAAAAATCATTCAATTGACAATTCATAACCAATTTATCTCTTAGGCATCATCAATCAAACAAATTCTTTCATTTACTATCATACATGTTACACCCTGGTTCTTTTCCATTCTAAGAACATTACATTAGCATCTTTCTTTAGCATAAATTCATCTTCATCATACCTCTAATCTCAACCTAATTCATTCTCAAAAAAAATCTATAACCTAGGGTTTCCATACATCAAAACAAAACCAATTCATTCATCACATTTCAAGCACGTCTCATCATCAACCTTACATGCAATTCATCTCAATTCATCCCTAACCAATCTTTATGGATGTTATAGTCATGTATAACTCAATAAGGTAATAAAATACTTACTTGTTTGTCTCAAGATTTCTTCAATCAACAAGCTAAGCAAGTCTCCCAAGCGTCAAACATACACTAAAAACAAGATAGGATTAAAAGTTTTCAATTTACAAGATGAGGGTTAAGAAATTTTAGCAAAACTTTAAGGGTTTTAGGGATTATGCAAAAGTTTCATAGATGGGAGGAAAGAAAGAGAAACAATAGACCAAAACATGAAAGATGGTGATCTTACAAGAGTAAGAAACATGGCTAAGGTGTGGGTAAAGAAGATAAACATGTTTTATGCCAAGTGTCAAGCTAAGAGCCATGCTATATGTTTTTCTCCTACACTCCCAATTATCACTCCTTATTAGTCTATTTTTCATTTAATCTCTAGACCATATATCACTCAACTATACCTCCACTTGTCACTCTTTTATTCAAACCAATTGTCACTCTATTATTGATGCCATATGTCACCATTTTATAGGCTCATTCAACCTAAATTCCCATGTATCTTTTTATCTTGCCCTTTTAACACTTTTCTTATACTAAATGTACATATTACTTATCTATCACTCAATTAGAACAATAAATTCCCAATTCACTAATTATAATTCATCAAACAAAATTCAAGACATAATCAACGCACAAGCATGTCGCAATCATTTAAGATCTTTCATACCCTGGGATATATCAGTGAGTGCACGTACTATTTTTACAATGTCCCTAGATCATGATTCACGCGTATACGCAAATGAAATGCATTTTATGAATTCTCATATGATGACTCAGTCTAATAGCTAAATTCCTAAGTATAAGAATGGGATACTACATTCATCATACAATATTCCTGTTAGATATAGAGCATGAAATTAATGTCTACTAGTCTAATCATTTTAGTTCTCAACTATTAACAATTAATTTAATTAACAACATTTGTAAACTATTATACAAATTGTCATTCCATCTTGACCACGGATTTCTCGAATCAATACTCATAGAGAATAATGGAACATTCTCCCTAATTATTTTAGGTTGATAAATCATTTATTAATCACTCAATTACTTTCATATAGTTCACGATATATTCAATGATTACTGACTAAGTTATCCTTGACCAGTATAGGTCATAAGTAGTATCAAAATATAGCAATCTCTATACAAGATAACTTTGAAGATCTCAAGTCAAAGGATTACTTATAAAATTATCATAATGTGAATGTCCATAGAGATACAAGTAATGTTCCAATTGGAATTCACAAGTCAAGTCAGTTTAGTGAGTACCCACATGTTTATTTCAGTATCTTCATGCTTTAGTTTATGAGATCGACTACTTCCTTCATAAGAAAAAACATAACATATACTAGTCTTTTTACATCCTATTAATGTCCAGTCTTAATAGAACAATGACTATGAACAATTTAGCATACATTTACAATGTATACTTATCTCATTGACTTCGCTCTATGAATTTAAAAATATCTATAAGATAAAGAATGTCTTTAAATAATTATGTCACTAAACTACAACCAACCAATTGGTTGTATTGCTTTGATTATATTAAACAAAAAGAATTCATCAGATTTATTTCAAGAATAATATTTATGGTAGTACAAAAGTGTTATTAAATCTTAACTCTCAAAAGTATTGCATGGCTCTTAGAATTTCATAACATAAAAATACTAAAATAATTTTTAAAATTCAAAATTACATATATCAATGTCACTGTTACAATTTATTTCCTTAATATCGTTAACTTGATACAACTTTTAGCTAGAACCTTACCATCTACAATTTCTCTACCCAAAGGCAGTTAGTGGTTCGTAGATTTATTTTCTTAATTACCCTATTTTTTAAAACACTAAAATAACTCATTTATGGTCAAAAATTAACAATAAATCTGATATATTTGTAGCAAGTCCTGGATTCGGCCTAAGTTATTCATTATTGTATAGTTCAATTTATATTCTTAAGAAGAAAACATGAAAAATTACATAATATTACCAATAAAAATACAATGATTTGGATTTTTCTATAAATTATAAATTAGCATTCAATTTGATTAAATAATCATTATTCCTTTGGCCTTATTAGCAATATTCTTTTTCTATTCTCTTTTGTTGATTTCAAATTTTTCAATTATGTAAATTATTTTTACGACATTCTTAAATATAATTCTTTATTCATCAAATATTTTCTAAAACTAATTAGTGCTTTGTTAGTTAGCATGTTATAACGACATAAAAAAGGAGAGAATTTATCAGAAGAAATTAACCAAAATTGGATTATAGACTTCTCTGTCAACCCTAAGGTGTAACTTGAGCCAAACAATAGTGAGGATTATTACTACATACCACAGGCAGTTCTGCCAATAGAGCTATTAAAAGAAAAAGTTACCACAAGCTCATATTAATGGAGTGGAAAGTATATATCTGAAATGTGTTTAAGCACATATAGTAGGGTTAGCCAACAGATACTCCTCCATGGCCTTATAGAGTCCCAAGGCCTTAACTTCTCCAGCATTGATTTCCTCTATGTTGAGCAAAGCCGCAGGCTTTGGATGATAACAGTTGGTTGTTTGGCATCACAATTGCCTAACCTCGTGGACCACAACTCGAGCTTGTCACCCAACACATCACCTTCGAACAAGGTGTACTTGCAAAAGTAGTTGTTGATGTCTAGCACGTCAGTCTTGCGCTTCATGTATTTGAATTCACCTCCTGAAGAAACAAATTCCATGTTAAAACATACATTTTCATATATGTAATCTTGTGGTCATGACCAAACCATTTACTTACTTACCTTCAAGGAGCTTGATTACTCTAACATCCCTTTTGACCTCAATGCACTTGAAAGCTTCAGGCATGACCTTGGGGAGGACCTTCTCGGACTCGAGAACAACTGTTTATAATTTTTTCGTATAATTCAATCATTTTACTATACAATATTCCAATTAGATATAGAGCATGGTTTTAATGTTTAATCTATTTTGAATCTAAGAATATTAGTTCTCCACTATTAGTAATTAATTCAATTAATGACATTTGTATACTACTACACATTCCAACTTGACAATAGATTTCCTAAATCAATACTCATGTAGAACAATGGAACATTCTCCATAATTATTTTAGGGTGATGAATCGTATATAAATCACTCAACTATTTTTATATTGTTTATATTATATCCAATTACCACCGACTAAGCTATTCTTCACTAGAACAATTCATAAGTAGTAAAGATAACTTTGGAGATCTCAAGTCAAAGAATCACTTAAAAAATTATCACAATGAGAATGTTAGCAGATATGGATGTAATGCACCAACTGGAATTCTCAAGTGGAGTCAGTTCAGTGAACTTGTTCTTCAACTAACACCAACACATTTGTTTAAACATCTCTATATTTTAGTCTATGAGATCGACTACTTCCTTCATAAGGAAAAATATAACATGTAAT
This sequence comes from Erythroxylum areolatum, assembly GCA_024520975.1. Classification (NCBI taxonomy): domain Eukaryota; kingdom Viridiplantae; phylum Streptophyta; class Magnoliopsida; order Malpighiales; family Erythroxylaceae; genus Erythroxylum; species Erythroxylum areolatum. The sequence continues at coordinate 11,818 of JANIJH010548692.1, forward strand.
AGTCTTTTCGTTTTATGTTCTATTAATGTCTAGTCTTAATAGAACAATGACTACGAATAATTTTGGGATAATACATAAAAGTAATATGAATCACATAATTATAATTTCATTTGCAATGTCTAATTATCCCGTAGACTTTATCATATGCATTGAAATATGTACATGATAACAAAATGCCTTAAATTATTTTGTCACTAAACTACAACTAATCAATTAACTCTAGAGTATGAACCAATAATCTTCCACTTACACTAAGCCAATTGTTTAGGTATCATATACCATATCATCATATGACAATCATGCCATTGCTAGGACATTGACTTAATGAGAGAATTCTATAAGATTTTCTATAATGAGCACTTGTCATATCACCATATGACGATCATGCTATTGATGGGACAATAACTTAATGAGAGAATTCCATAGGATTTTCTATAATGGGCACTTGCTTAAATCTTACAACTTTCACCTTAATTACCATTATAATTAAGAAAAATTGCCTAAATTTATCTTTAGAGCTTTGATGAGACCTTAGCTCCTTTTACATGCCTAATAGTTCTAATGTTCTACAGTACATTACTGTCTTGAACCATGTAAGGAACTATATTAAGTTCATTAAAGAACTTTTTAATCCAATTAATTATTTCCACTAAATGAAAAATATATTATGGCTTAATTAGAAACTATTGCTACATTGGAACCTTTACAATATTAAAATCATGTTGTTTTAAGTCAAATAACCTTAATTGGGATTTACTTCTAAAGTTAATATCTATATAACCTTAAACTCAAATATCAACTCGTACATAGAATAATGGATATCTTTAATACTTCACAAGTATCAAATATCTCAAATATTAAACATCTTTAATACATAATCTATATACTTGGACTTAGAGTAGGTAAATAACTTCTAATCTATCTTTATAAATCTAATTCCCAGAATTAAGTTGTTACCTTTTAGATCCAACAAGATTTGTTTTGGAAAATTATATTTTCAATAACTGAAAATTAGAATTATTGTTCTCTATAAGCAATATTTCTCTATATATTCCCATAAAAGAGAACAGTTATACTCCTACTAACCTTCTTGCAAATATGATAAATTCACAATTGTCTTTAAAACAAACTATTTGAATTTAGCATAAAAGTTCCAATGTCCCATATCCTTTTAACTATACATCAAATGTATCATCAAAGGCACTAGTTCCAATTGGATGTATTGTCATGAGGTTTGAACTTTTCAAATTTTATCTTACTCCCTCTACTTATTTTGAGAACCATTCTCCTAGAAGTATACATTAAAACAAATAATTTATTCAACAAATATGTAAGATTAAAATTCACCATAAAAGTTCTTCAGAATTCTCAATGCTTAATTTCTACTTAATTTAAACGATTTGAACCTTTTTAAAATTTTAAATCAACATTTCATTTTATGCATATCACTATATCACTTAAAGTCATTCCTGATATAATGAAACATAAGTATCGTCCTTTTATGAACTGTTATTTCATCGAATAAATATCATGTATAAATTTAACAATTCAATATCATCATCATCATTTCACCAAAGGTTGATTTGGCTATTATTTAATAAGTTTCATACAATTCATATCAAAAGGATAAATATATCCTTGTATGTAACTATATGATTCTCATCATGTTGATTTAACCAACATGGCAGAAAAGGATAATTTCAGTTTTCCAACTTTGTACTCTTACCACTTATGTTAAGCATAAGTCTCCTTTGATCTAATATATACAAACTATTTGTATAAAATTAGATCAACTAATTTTACTCAACAATCTATTTCTTATCATGTTTTTAATATTATAGTAATGTTGAATCTAAGTTTAACATTAAATATTCATAAACATGAACTAAAAATATATATGATCTCTATCATATCTAGTATATGCATGAAAAGTCATGTAGTCATTTTTTCTTATGACAACTATTATCATACTATAGCAAAAGCATTTAACTGATGTCAATGTTTATGCTTTTAGTAGGCTAAATTGAATTAAACAATTTCATCAAGGTACTATACCTTTCAGCCCTACACAATGCAACCTCTTGCATCTTACTATCATGATGTTGGCATACATCTTACAAGTTATCAAAATTTATGGGACATTATTCAACACAAAATGTCATTACATTTTATCAATTACATGATTTTGTCATTTCTCTAAAACTTTGTCACCGAATCCTTAATATGAATTATAGTAAAAATTACAAAATGAACATACAATATTTCCTATCAAACTTTTAGAACTCTTCTCAAACATAACCTTTGTTTAAAAAATCTGGTTCACTAACTTATTATCATCTATACTAAACAAGGTAAATTTCCCTAAGAACAAAATATAAATTTAAGAAAATCAAGTAATTGATTATATGTCATGACAAATGAGATTAGTACTTTAATCATTTATTTGGTTACTCCCACTAATAATTCAAAATAATAGCCATCACTACTATTTGGAAAGATTACTCTAATCTTTCTATTGGGTTAGGATCTCATTAAAATTTAGTTGATTTTGAGTTTGCTCAACAAATCAACTAAATTTAAATTAAGTAGAAAATAACATTATCAATCACATATCATGTGACTCCTAGATCTGTTAGGTGATAACTCTTGTCAAAACATATCTTATATATTATTTCTAACTTTGCCTCTAAATTCATGTGATCATAAGTTTGCTCATCCAAATCACACAAATTTAGTTAAATAGGACTCATTGTCATAAGACTAAACATATTTAGGTTAAAGTGCTCTTGAGTTTGCTCAACAAGTATAACAATAAACAGATCAATGGTTTATTCTTATAGCAATGGAAGGCAACAATTATGTTCAAAACATGTTCTTAATATTTTTAAGGAGGGATTTAATTTTGTTCATCTCATCAAACACAAAATTGTATGTAATAATATCACCTAGATAAAACATGCATCCAATAAATATATTAAACATATTAATAAATTATGCAAGTTATGCACTCATAATCAAATTATATGAATAAAACAACAAGCTTCTTTGCATTCTAATTCTTGATCATCGTAATCTAAAATAATATTTTCAACTCCTTGGAAGTTAAATTAGATTAGATTCATTAATTCCTAAATAAACTAAATTCTTATTCCAAATAGAAATTTTTAGTCTTATTTGAAAACAAATTTCAAATCCAAATGGAAACTATTTCCAATTATCTTCACTCCTTTAACAAAAATAATTGAAAAAAATTATACTTCTTACTTATTATAATTTAGAAAACTCCTTTTTCAAAATTTAACAAATAAGATATTATAATCCAATTAGAAAATTATTTCTAATCTAATTAGAAATTAATTTTCCTTAATTAAAAATTATTTTCTAATATTAAAAGGAAAAACTTTCAAAATTTAAAAAAGCTTTTAAATTTAATTAAGAAAATTCTTTACATTATTTTTAATTAATTAGAAAATATTTCTTTTATAAATTAGAAAATTATTTTTAAATGTTTTTTGAATTAATAAATGAAAATATTTTTTTCAAAATTTAATCAAGAAAATATTCTTTTAATAAATCAAAAAATTATTATTCATAAACAAAGAAACAATTTCTAAATATATTCAATTGTGATTCTCTAAATACAATAAAACTATAAATTCATTTTATCTCAATCAAATTGAAATAACTAAATTTTAATTAAGAAAAATCTTTCTTAATTACTTAAGAAATCACTTTTCTTAATTTTAGCAGTCTAATTAATTAATTTTAACATAATTGAAACTAATTAATTTTAACTTTAAAAACTACAACAACAACAATACTCAGTAAAAGTCTCGCTAAAAAGCAGAGTTTGAGGAGGTATGATAATACACAATCTTTGTTGGGACCCGATCCGGAGACCGGCACCCCAACCCGAAAACGGAAGACGGAACGAATAAAACGATTGATCACAAAGCGAACCAAAACATTAATGAATCGAAAACGAGC